>PVIY010049813.1:0-16528 GCA_004026745.1 Myrmecophaga tridactyla
TAAGTAGACTTGACCTATCCTTTGTGGGGTTAAGTTTCATATGAACAAACCCCAAGACTGGGGTGAGCCCTTAATCTTGAGGTTTGTTCATATGAAACTTAACCCCGCAAAGATAGGCTAAGCTTACTTGAAATTAGGCCTAAGAGTCACCCCCAAGAGAACCTCTTTTGTTGTTCAGATGTGTCCTCTCTCTCTCTCAGCCAACACGGCAGGCAAACTCACTGCCCTCCCCCCTCTCTACGTGGGACATGACTCCCAGGGGTGTGGACCTTCCTGGCAATGTGGAACAGAAATCCTAGAATGAGCTGGGACTCAGCACCAAGGGATTGAGAAAACCTTCTCAACCAAAAGGGGGAAGAGTGAAATGAGACAAAATAAAGTGTCAATGGCTGAGAGATTCCAAACAGAGTTGAGAGGTTTTCCTGGAGATTATTCTTACACGTTAAATAGATATCATCTTTTTAGTTAGAGCATAACAGAGAGGCTGGAGGGTACTGCCTGAAAATGTAGAGCTATGTTCGAGTAGCCATGTTTCTTGAAGATGATTGTATAATGATATAGCTTTTGCAGTGTGACTGTGATTGTGAAAACCTTGTACTGATGCTTCTTTTATCTACTTTATGGACAGATGAGTAAAACATATGGATTAAAAATAAATAAATAATAGGGGAACAAATATTAAAGTAAATTTAGTAGATTGAAATGCTAGTGATCATTGAAAGGGAGGGTTAAAGGGTATGGTATGTATGAGTTATTTTCTGTTTTCTTTTTCTGAATTGATGCAAATGTTGTAAGAAACGATCATGATGATGAATATAAAACTATCTGATGATATTGTGAATTACTGATTATATACGTAGAATGGAATGATCATATGGTAAGAATATTTGTGTTTGTATGTTGGTACATTTAATAAATAAAATAAATTAAAAAAACAAAGGATATGAAACTAAAGAAGAAAAAAAATGTTCATCCAGATATTGGCTGTGTTTGAAAACTTCAACTTCTGTGTGAGACCTAAGGAAGAGAGTTTATTTGGTGAAAAATTTATATTTTCTGTAGCACACTAATTTAACTTGTATGGTCAGTTTATTTGAACACCATGATTACATGGAACCTTGAATAGAGAGTGAAATCTTGTTTGTGCAGGTTAGTGTGATGCCCTGATACATCTCAGGGTAATTTAGGCAGAGAACAAAAAAGTTATTTGCAAACCCTCCTTGAGGTACTGGGGAAAAATGTGGAAATATGAAACTTCCCCACCTGGGGAAGACCTGATACTCTCGCAAGCACTGGTAACTGCCAATTTGATGGGCTAAGCCCTCGGTCATGGATCTTGCTCTTATGCCAAGTATTCCTGCAAAGAAGAAGCTAAGCCTACTTATAATTATACCTAAGAGTCACCCCTAGAGAACCTCTTTTGTTGCTCAAATGTGGCCTCTCTCTCAAAGCCAACTCAACAAATAAACTCACTGCCCTCCCCCTTCTGTGGGACATGACTCCCAGGGATGTAAATCTCTCTGACAGTGTGGGAAAGGATTCTTGGAATGAGCCTGGATGCAGCATCATAAGATTGAGAAAGCCTTCTTGACCAAAAGGAGGAAGAAAAATTAAAATAAAGTTTTAGTGGCTGAGAGATTTCAAATAGTTGAGAGGTCATTCTGGAGGTTATTCTTATATATTATATAGATATCCTTTTTTAGTTTTTAGTGGATTAGAATAGCTAATCCTTCCACTAGAAGGAAATACTTGAAACTGTTTAACTGTATTCTAGTAGCATTGATTCTTGAAGATGATTGTATAATTATATAGCTTTTACAGTGTAACTGTGTGATTGTGAAAATGTTGTGGCTGATACTCCCTTTATGCAGTGTATGGACAGATGAGCTAAAGAATAAGGACAAAAAATAAATAGGGGGGAATAAGGGACACAGGATGTTTTGGATGTTCTTTTTCATTTTTATATTTGTATATGTATTTTTTTTTGCAGTAATGAAAATGTTCGAAAATTGATTGTGGTGATGAATGTACAACTATATGATAATACTGTGAACCACTGATTGTACACTTTGGATGATTATATGGTATATGAATATATCTCAGTAAAATTGCATTAAAAACAAATCCCCATCCAGAATCTGGCCCTGGCACCATGAGACCAACAATTCCATCCTGATCAAAAGGGGGAAAAGAAGTGTAGCAAATAAAGTATCAGTGGCTGAGAGAGTTCAAATAGAGTCGAGAAGCTACTCTGAAGGTCACTCTTACACAAGCTTCAGTTAGACATTGCTATCTACCTTAACTTGCCAAACCCCAACCAAAACCATTCCAGCCAATTCTAAAGAACACCTAAGGCAATATATAAGATTCTACAAATGTTCACATGCACTAGGGTAACTTTCTGGAAACCTACAACCTCCAGATGGGTCCCTGGATCAGATAAATCCTGAAACCTAGAGGGCCCAGCCTCTCCAGAACATCAGCTAGTTCCATCTCCCTACCCCATATTATTGACAACCCCTTTAGAATGGCCATAGCCCCAATACCCCTAAAGAGTGGAATGGAAAGATCAAAAGTGATAGTGGAGTTTTACAGAGTAGTTAGGGTTTAACAAACGAGTATAATTGCTGAATCGTTAAATTGATATTTCTTGTAGTCTCCAGTATGTTAGAGCAGCTAGAAGTAAAAGCCTAAAATTGTGGAATTGTAACCCATACCAAACTCTGAAACCTGTTCTACCAAAAAATTGTGGTGCTGTGCTTTGAAATTTATTGCATTTTTGTACAATGTTATTTTTCTCAAAAAAGAAAAATGAAAGTTGATTGTGATGATAAGAAAATATTTATTCCTTCTAGCCTCCTATTAATTGGAGCAGCTAGAAGGAAGAATCTGAGATGGTATGGCAGCCCATGACAAACCCTGGGATCTGTCCTGTAGCTACTTGTTGAATAATGCTTTGAAAACTATTGCTTTTTTCTTTCTTTGATTTGTATTTAAGATATATTATAAAATTTAAAAGTTTAAAAAAATACTCCATCCGTTAAATGTTGAGGTACATGAGAATGATCAGGAGAGATAAGGAACCCCTAAGGAAATCAGAAAAGGTGTTCTGTCTGTAGGGAGTTCTAACCTTAAAGACTGTAGGGAAAGAAATGTGGGGTAGAGATGATATAAACTTACAGGAAAATTGGTGCTACTATGTTCCTAACAGGCTGCTATTGAAACAATCTGCCCTTGGCCCTCACCCTTGCCCCAGTTTTACCCTTCCCTGTTCCTGGGTGAAGCTGTTATCATCGGTTGGTTGTTTTAACAATCACCATCTGGCTTCAACTCAAAGTGCTCTGTGACAGAGAAATTGTTGGATAGGGCCCCAACTTCCACTACAACTCATCTTGTTCCCAAAGAGGAAAGAAGAGCTATATCCAGAACAGGTGGCATTTCAAAGTGCACCATAAAAAGAAAGTGCAAGCCAGGAGAGGGTTACCATCTGCTCTGCTCCCTTCACAAATGTGCCTCCAGGGACTTTCCTGTTTGACTTAACATCTAGTGACACTCAAAGGCATGAAAGAATCTACCGTCACTAAAATCAAGGAACCAAAACAATCCACTTTAGAATGGAAGCTGTTTCAAAGGACAAATTATCCAGAAGTAAAAACTAAAAGTGATTCTGAGGCTCCCACCTGGATGGCAAAGGGAGATGCTTCAGGGCTCCATCCCCCACCCCCACCCCCCAGAGATGCAAGAACTGGCAGAAGTATCTTTCTCAAAGCTTCAGAAAACAGTTGAAGGACTGCAGTAACAGAGCAAGCACCCAATCAAGAAAAAAATGACTTAAAAGTGGTAGGATCACTGGACACCGTGGCTGGCCCCTCCCCCACCTCTCACAGGCTGGGTGCAGAGCCAGCCCACTCTCCCAGTGCAGATCCCTAGACCTAATTCCAGAGGCATCAGAGGGACACTTGGGCACATATTGGGAACATATATGTCTAGCGCAGTCTGTCTGGTCGTGGCTGGAGGGACCACTGTCCAGGAACTCGTCCTGCCTGTATAAGGCAGCTCACAGAGCATTTACAGACAGCTGTGGAGAAAGCAGTCAAATAATTCTGCCTGGGGCAAGGGGTTGCTGGCTGTAGGACATCCATTGCAGTGCTAAGGACCAGGAGGAAACCGTTTCCTAGGGAAGAAAGAATACTTGAAACCACAAAGGGGAATATCGGGAGATACATGCTCATGCCCAAGGTAAGATACAGGCACAGAAAGGATCAGGGAAGCCCCTACACTTTGGCCTGGAGCTATTCTCTAAACTGACAGGAAAGATAAACCCTGAAAAAGTGCACAGTTCAATCTGCAAAGACTGAGAAAATTGTTTTCTTTCTTTGCTTATGTTGTTAGCTCCTGGCATTCAAGGAAAGCTCTGTCTTAATTCTAGCTGGATACAAACCTTAAGGAACAGACACCTTAGAGTCTAAATTCCAGGTTTCAAAATATCAAAATGTCCAGGTTTCAACAAAAAGTCACAAAACATACAAAGATACAAGAAGTGATGGCTCAGGTAAAGGCGAAGTTTAAAGCACTAGAAACTATCAATGAGGAGGACCAGACCTGGGACATACCAAAGACTTTTTAAAAGGGGTCCTAAATATACTCAAAGAGCTAAAGGAAAGCATAGACAAAGAACTAAAGGAAATCAAGAAAATGATAGATGAACACAGAATATCAACAGAGAGATGGAAATTATGAAAAGGAACCAAACAGAGTTGAAGAGCACAGTAACAGAAATTTAAAAATTTCCTAGAGGAGTTCAACAATGGGAAGTGACAAAAGAAAGAACCAGAAAACTTGAAGATAAGACAACTGAAGTCATCCAGGCTGAGGAAAAGAGAAAAGACAATGAGAAAAGTGAACAGAGCCTGAAGAATCTGTAGGACACTGTGGTAGTTAGAGTCAGTTGTCAGCTTGGCCAGGTGAAGGCACCTAGTTCTGTTGCTGTGGGCATGAGCCAAAGGTACGTGAACCTCATCTGTTGCTCATTACATCTGCAGTTGGCAGGAGGCGTGCCTGCTGCAATGAATGATGTTTGATTTAATTGGCTGGTGCTTAAATGAAAGAGCTCAACGTAGCACAGTTCAAGCAGCTCAGCATACCTCATCTCAGCACGTGCAGCTCAGCCCAGGCCTTTGGAGATGCAGAAAGGAATCACCCTGGGGAAAGTTGTTGGAACCCAGAGGCCTGGAGAGAAGGCCAGCAGAGATCGTCCTGTGCCTTCCCATGTAAGAAAGAACCTCAGATGAAAGTTACCTGCCTTTCCTCTGAAAAATTAATGAAATAAATCCCCTTTTATTAAAAGCCAATCTGTCTCTGGTGTGTTGCATTCCAGCAGCTAGCAAACTAAAACAGACACCATCAAGCATACCAATATATACATTACAGAGTCCCAGAAGGAGAAGAAAGAAAGGGGCAAAGAGAATATCCAAAGATATAATGGCTTAAAATTTCCCACATTTAACAAAAGACACGAATATACACCTCCAAGATGCTCAGTGAACTCCAAACAGTATAGACCCAAATAGAGCCATGGCATGACATATTATAATCTAATTTTCAAATGCCAAAGATAAAGAGAGAATTCTGAAAGCTGCTAAAGAGAAGTAATGTGTCACAAACAAGGGAGCTTGATAAGATTAAAACTTCACATCAACTGCGCACCTGCAGTCCTGCAGATCCGTTTCTTGCTTCAACAGTATTGACTGGAACAGAACTGGGGACTCTCCCCCACCTCTTCCACTTTGACCAACCTCCAACTGCCTCTCCAGTTGCAACTTCCAGGACCATTTTCTGGGTCAGCCCCTGCCTCTAAGACTAGTTTTGTGTGTGTGTGGTTAGCAGCTCATTGTCAACAAACCATGAACTCCCAGATCCATCAGAATTATTCTGCGGATGTGGAGGCCTGTTAACTGCCCAGTCAACTTGCATCCATAGGCCTCCTATGCCTACCTCTCTCTGGGCTTCTATATTGACCATGACAATGTGGCCCTGAAGGGCATGGACCACTTCTTCCCTGAGTAGATGAAGTAAAACATAAGGGTATCAAGAATTTCTTTAAGATACAAAGCCAGCATGATGGCCACACCCTCTTCCAGAACATGTAGAAGCCATCCCAAGATGAGTGGGGTACAACCCTTGATGCCATGACAGCCGCCCTGGTCCTGGAGAAGAGCCTGAGCCAGGCCTTATTGGAACTGCATGCCCTGGGTTCTGCCAACACAGACCCTCATGTGACATCCTGGAGAAACATTTCCTAGATGAGGAAGTGAAATTTATTAAGAAAATAGGCAACCACCTGATCAACCTTCACAGGCTGGCTGACCTGCAGACTCTGCTGGCCAAGTATCTCTTCAAAAGGCTCAACCTCAAGCACGACTAGGAGCCTCCGGAACACAGAGACCTTTAGGGGGGTCCCTCTGCATTCCCTGAGATCCATGCTTCTGCCTGAGCCCCACCCTCCAGCCTGTAGGATCTTTTTAACCAGCCACCCTGCCACCCTCTAACAAGCCATGAATCAAGTTTGAACAATAAAGTTTTTGCAGCAAAAATAAAAACAAAAACAAAAACCAACTTATTGAAAACTGTGGAGGAGAAAAAGGCAGTAGGATGACACATTTAAAGTGCTGTAAGCAAAAACTGCCAACCAAGAATTCTATATCTGATAAAACTGTCTTTCAAAATGAGACAGATGGGTAGGTGGATGGGATAGACAGAATGAGACAGGAAATGTGGCAAATGTTAAAATTGGTGTATCTGGTGTGGGAGGTAGAATTCTCTGTATGGGGTTCTTATTATCTTTATAACTGTCCTGTAATTTAAGCATTTCAAAATAATTTTTTTTTTAAATGAGGGAGAGATTAAGACATTCCCAGATAAAAACAAAAGCTGAGGGAGTTCGTCATCACTAAAGCAGCCCTACAAGAGATGCTAAAAAAGAGT
Organism: Myrmecophaga tridactyla; assembly: GCA_004026745.1. NCBI lineage: Eukaryota > Metazoa > Chordata > Mammalia > Pilosa > Myrmecophagidae > Myrmecophaga > Myrmecophaga tridactyla. The sequence continues at coordinate 6,985 of PVIY010049813.1, forward strand.
TCGGCAGGTTGAAAGGAAAGGACAATAGACAATAGATTGAAGCTGTGTGGAGGAATAAAGATCTCCGGTGAGGGTAACAACATGAGTAAATATAAATGCCAATATTGTATTTTTGACTTGTAATGCCACTGTTTACTTCATGTAGTATCTAAATGGCAATTGCATGAAATGTAATGATAAATCACTGGTATGGGACTCAATGTATAAACATGTAATTTGTGACAAGAACTACATAAAGGTGGGAGGAAGAGGGGAACACAATTTCTATATACTATTGAAGTTAGGTTGGTATCAAAGCAAATGAAGTTGTTATAGATTTAGGATGTTAAATTTAAGCCCCATGATAACTACAAATAAAATATTGGAGAATATGCAAACTCATAGAGACAGAAATTTAGAGTACGGGTTGCCATGGACAGGGAGCCAGGGACCATATGGAATGCTAAATAGGTGTAGGGTATCTGGGGAGATGGGACAACTTTAGTAATGGAAGCTGGTGAGGGTACTGCAGTATTGTGAATGTGATTAATCCCACTGAATTGTATGCTTAGGAGTGGTTGAGATTGAAAAATTTATGTTGTATATATGTTGTATGTTGCCACAATAGAAAAAAAAAGAATAACTAAAAAAAACAAAGACGATTAAATGCAATGGATGGTCCTGGATGGGTTCTAGCATGGGATCTAGCAAAGTAGGAGAAAAGATTCTAAAGGATATTATTGAGACTTAGGAAGAAATTGAATATACACTGTCAATTTTAAATTTCTTGAACTTGATAACTACACTTAAGACTATAAGTGAATATCCTTATTCTTAGGAAATGTACATGACAGTAATAAGTGTTCAAGGACGATAATGTATATAGCCTACATTCAAATGTTCAGAAATTAGATTGATAGATAGATAAAAAGATAGATGAATAAGGGAGGACTTCCAGGAAGATGGCGGAATAGGAGAGGCTGAGTATCCCTGCTCTGTGCAACAACAACAGAAGGGACAGAAAACAAACAGGACTGTAGTTCCAGGGTGCAAGGGATCAGAGAAGGTCTTCTACACTACATAGGAGGTTCCCAGGCAAAAAAAAAGTGGATAGATTGAAATGGAGAGAAAAGGTTGAGTGTGTTTGGCCATGATCCCACCTGGGGCAGGCAGCAGTGCGTAGGGAAGTGTGGGTCCAAAGGAGTGGACCATCCCTCCACTCCACTCCAAGCTACCCCCACAGCTTCCTTGGGAGATCTCCCTGTGTAGTTCCATAGCTGGGACCTCCCATGAGGAACAAGGAAGCATGTCCAATCGCCCATGGCAACCAGGCACCCCACTTCATGCCAGAACCAGCTGCCAGGCATATATGGTTTAGCTGTGGGCATGAGAAATACCCAGTCCCACAGCCCAAGGTCATCCCAAGCGGAAGCCTGAGGGCCACTAGACCCACTGGGCCCAGAAGAAGAGTCTCTGCTGAGGTGCATACTGCTCACACCCCAGCTCCAGGATTGGCAGCATTCAGCGTACAGCAAGACCAGAGACCCTGACTGGAATTACTTTGGGTCTCCACCCAGCTCAGCCTGCTGCTGCAGTAGGGGAGAGACAAGCCTGAGGGGTAGAAGTGTCTCAAGAGTAGTACCACCTGCTAGAAACAAGGGGAAAGTGCAGTCTGGGAAACTGCTTATCTGCCTAGCTTTTAACAGATCCTCAAGTAGAAGGGGAATTACTGACAAACCAAGTCCAAAACGGGACCTTCAATGCAAATCCAAGAAAATACAAAACCTTAGATGAGTGAAGGAAATCAACCTGCCAAATAACCAAGCTTGTAAGTATTTAAAAAAAAGATTAAAAAATTTAAAAAAATAGGTCGGTATTTGGCTGGAACGCAAATGTACTCACAGGAGCTCTGGGCAAAAGCTGAGATTTCAGGACAGTCTAAAGAACTGGAAGGTGCCAAGAAGAGCTTCAGGAGATACATATGTGGGCATCTCCAAATCAGTGAGAGGTTAAACAAAGACAGCTCCAGCATCTTTCAAGGGGGGTATATTTCACAATGAATTAACCTTTCCCAGGAGAAGGCACATAGTTTTCATCTTTAAAAAAATGTCATTTTTCTACTTGGCCATGTTTCTCATCTGGTCATCCTGAAATATCTTCCCAAGAATAAAGCCTCCTTCCTTTTTAAAACACTCAGATCTTCAGCTTCCTGCCAGGTTGGCCATACCCCAAACTCCCAGTTGGGGGTAAGTCCTTGCCCCTCTCACCCATTCACACAGAGTGATGGTGGTAACACCAAAGGTTACAGGTCTCTGTGTAGTTACAGTCAGACAGGATGTGCTAGCAGAATTATAACTGTGACAGCCAGATGGGGGACAATGCCAGAGAAGCCCAGTGTTCTAGTTTGCTAGCTGCCAGAATGCAATATACCAGAAACAGAATGGCTTTTAAAAAGAGGAATTTAATGAGTTGCTATTCTACACTTCCAAGGCCGAGAAAATGTCCAATTAAAACAAGTTTATAGTAATGTCCAATCAAAGGCATCCAGGGAAAGATACCTTGGTTCAAGAAGGCCGATGATATTCAGGGTTTCTCTCTCAAGTGGAAGGGCACATGGGGGAATACAGTAAGGGTTTCTCTCTCATCTGGAAAGGCACATGGTGAACATGGTCAGGGTTCCTCTCTCATCTGGAAGAGCACATGGCAAACACGGCGTCATCTGCTAGCTTCTTCTCTTGGCTTCCTGTTTCATGAAGCTCCTTGGGAGGCATTTTCCTTCTTTATCTCCAAAGGTCGCTGGCTGGTGGACTCTGCTTCTCATGGCTATGTTGTTCTGCTCTCTCTGAATCACTTTCATTCTCCAAAATGTTTCCTCTTTTATAGGACTCCAGAAACTTATCAAGACCCACCCAAATGGGTGGAGACATGTCATCACCTAATCCATCTTAACAACCACTCGATTAAATCACATCTCCAGGGAGATGATCTGATCACAGTTTCAAATATATAGTATTGAATAGGGATTATTCTGCCTTTATGAAATGGGATGTTGATTAAAACATGCCTTTTCTAGGGTCCATAAATCCTTTCAAACAGCACACCCAGCTTGGCAGCCTCAACAGCTCTCCCCTCCACCAGATGAAGATAGCCTAACTTGTTACTCTACACATCAACTTCTGCACCTCTGGGTGTACCTGGACATCAATACCGATTGGCTGGATTAGTAAAATCAGGCTGGAGATGTCAAATTACTTGCTCTGAAGCCCATATGGACAACCCAGGATTATTTTTGCTCTTTTTTTAAACAACCTTCTCTCCATCTGATGGCTCACACACCTGTGTGGCCAAGCAGAGAGGGGAAGGAATAAAGGGGAAGGTGGCAGGCTGGGCCTTATGGGAGGCCTGCATGCCAGGCCTGCACTGGGGCTGTGGGAATAGCTAGCAATCAAGTTGTACCATCTCGCCCACTCTCCCTCCAGTAGCAGGGACGAGGGCAGCCAGGGAAAGTTGGACCATGCAGCACTTCCTCCTCTTCTCCTGGTGAAGCCCCTGCCTGAAGCTGCTAAGAAAGGAATCTGGAATCTCTGACAGCCTCCACCAAGGAGGAAGGCTGTTGAAATGGCCCAGAATTGAAAGAAAAAATAATCACACAATGCAAAATTCAGAAATAATATTTATTATTTTCTATTCAAATAGGATGCTCTCATGAGAGGAGAGTATGCAGGAAGAGCCTTTCTACATTCTGGGCTTTTCCACTCACCCCAGCAGGCTAGGACTTTCTATTCAAAACTGTCCTCACTGTGCAGAAAGGCAAGTTCTCCACCTACTCCCGAGTTTTATCTCTTGATTATTTGCACACATAAAAAAATCAAAACCCAAATGTTAACAGGCTATCTGCCCCTCAGCACATATGCTTAGTCCACACAGACAGACAAGACAGACATGGACTTCAAGTCCACATCCCTATGTGTAGCCCAGCATTCGATGATATCTTTGGAATCAGATGGATGCTCTTGGCTAGGAATCAAAAAGGGCCCCATTTTCTGGTTGAAAACATGCAGAGTACCTCCAGTGAGAGGCTGAAATTCCTCTTTAGCAAGGAATATATTGGGTACAGTAGGACCAGCAGTCAACCAGTGGGCAGCTCTCTGGCCACAGGTGGTATCTGATCTAGAAGTTTTACTTCCATCTCCAAATCCTCTTCAGATCCCTTAAATGGACAAGAGTGAATTCAAGTTTCAAAATGGCACACCAAGTTATCCAAGGTAGAGAACATCATTAAGGCAACAGTCTCACCAAGTCCACACAGAGCTCCAATCCCACCATTTCCCCTCCCCTCACCCTGTGGGACCTCCCAGTCCTGCCCACTGCTCCTCCTCAGCATTAGCTTCCAGCATCCAGAAGCCTCAAGCAGTCTTCAACCTCAGAAGTTGGAAGTGACCCAATCAAGGAACTTCATGGCAACTTCAAAGCCAAGGAAACATGCCTGAGAAGGGGTTGGAACAGATAAGCCATCAGTAGTGTTACTACACAGAGATTCTGCTCCATGCTTTGGCCCAATCAGGACCAGAAGCCCTCCCTACTGTTCCCAACCCAGGGTAAGGAAGCAAGGTATGCTTTATTCCTAAGAGGGGAAGAAAATACATATCTTAATGACCAGGTCAGGAAATCAAATCCCTCACCTAAGAGAATCTCAAAGGCAAATCCCCTGCATAGCTCCAGGGAAGGGAGCAGGTAAGGAGGTTCTGGCTGAGGGTAGGATTTTGGAAAGCCTGACTCCCCGATCCAATCCCAGGAGTAAGCAAAAGCTAGCCCACCCGCTCTCCGCTCTGGACCCCCAAAGAGAAACAGAGTCCCTGCCAAACACTCACCGCGTTGGCTGGGAAGGCTCGGATCATCACTGCATTGAACCCTTTATATAAGGATGTGATTCCTTCATCCCGGATCAGCTCCCTTAGCACATCTCTGAAACCGTTAGGATATTTCCCAGGAGGGGCTGTGGGGCAGAACCCAACTGTTAAGCCTTCAGGAAGTTTCCTGACCTGATGTGGTGACCCACATGGGGACAAGCTTGTAGTCAAGTCTTCCTGCAGGGCCACAGACAGGGCACCTTGCATGCGGGTCATCCCAAGCTAGCCTAAAGAGAACACAGTTCATCTTGGGACAAAGAGGCACAAATGCCTGGATTACTGGTGCTGAAGGTATAGAGAAGAGGGGTGAAGAATGAAACAGCAATGAGGTATGAAGAATGAAACTGCCCTTCTGCTCTTGCAGGAGAGGGAAAGTGGTTTTGACTTCTTAGCTGGCTTATTTTGGGTTTACATAAAAATGAGTCTACGGTTCCTACAAGCCAAAGGACTGCAAGGAAGAATGTGGAACAGACAATTACCGGGTTGTTCTGTGGAGAGTGAGTATCCCTCAGGGTCTTAGAATGCTACACTCCAGGGGCAGCCAGCGTATCCCTCATGGTCTTAGAAGGCTACACTCCAGGGGCAGCCAGTGCTAGGACTCAATCTGGGCCCATTCATCCCCCTACCTACCACTCACCAGTCTGGAAGCGAGACTTGAGCACATCTGGGGGGATCGCCACAACCCAGTTGAATATCCCTGCGATACCTCCAGCCACCAGGATCCGAGGTGCGCTGAGCTCATTAACACTGCAGAACAACCACAACAACCCTGGTCAAAGGTGTGGGATTGGCATTCAGACCACCCTTCTTGTGACAGGGCAGAAACAGGCTGGAGGGAAGAAGTCTCCAGTTGCCACTCCCTGGAAGGTTTCATATGCCTGTTTCACATACTTGCTCCATTCAGTGAGGCACAGTTATGGTGTTAGCTGAACCTCAGCAGTTGCAAGAGGAAAGGAGACCTGGAGCCACAAGCATGTCCACCTCTCCTTCAAACTTACCCAAAGGAGAGGACAACCCACCCATGACAGGAAAGTTGGCCTCTAAGTTTTTCATTTCTACTCACCTTTTTCCCTCTGGAGTGAAGATGTTTTTCAGCCACTCATAGGTCATGAAATACATCCCACTGGCTGGAACATCTGGTAATGGCAAGAAAGAGATAAAAATTAAAGGATAAAAATCCCCAGAGATTTCCTGAACTTAGAAGAACCAAACATGGCACTGGACCCTTTAAGATTTCCTGAGAAGTTCCTTAGCAGCCCATTTTGTTTGCAATAGTCACTTGTATCGGTTGTTGCGCTAGGCTAAGAAATGGCGTGAGTGAGTCAATACCCATATGGCATCATTTCATCTTTGAAGTCCCCTTTGAGTGGGTCCTGTCACCACGCCCACTCCAAGTATTTATAACCACAGCTAGTGCCTGTGGCCTGCCTCCAAGCTGCCATTTCAGGACAAAGGTGGGGCTGTGTACCACCATCTCCATCTCTCCCACAATCACTCCAGAAGAACACACTTCCCAAAACCAAGGAGAGCCCCATTGTTCCTAAGTCACTCTTTCTTCCCACTTTTCCCTCCAGCTATGATTTCTACCTGCTTGCTGTTCTTATCCAACTGCCACTCTCAAGGCTTCCATCCCTGAGGATCTGCAGGCCAGCACTCCCCAAGGATGGATGGCTCTGCCCACCCCAACCCCCATCAATGTCCTCATTTGTGTCCATGATAGCCAAGGGCAAGGCTGACTAATACCAGGACACACACTGCTGGCCTTGTCAGAGCTGTGGCATAGATGGTGCCAAAGCTGAGCTGGAGATCCAGGCAGGACTCTCTGTGGCAGACCCTCCTCAGATGACTTCCCAGGTGGAGGGCCTCAAAGGTTACCCCGCATGAGGGTGAGGACAGTCCCTTTGTAGATGCCTCGGATCCCAGACTCCAGGTATAGCTTCTTTGCACAGTCCAAGGCACCAGTGTACTTGGTTTCTCCTGAAGAAGCCTGAATCTGAGAGGGAGGAGAGAGTCATAAAGTCTGAAATAACTACATTAAAGTCAACAGACCCAGTAGGTTATGGGAGATTATGCAGCCAGTATGGAAGTGGTCATTATGCATTAGACCAATGAAAGACTTCAGTGTCAAATCAATAGTATTTGGAGTGTGTGATATTGGAGAAATCAATATGAAATATAGCTAGGTGAAAATATCAAAGAATATATACAATTACTGACTAGAAAAAATAACAGAAGAGTTGGAAAAGAAGTTGACAAAATCTCCCAAATACAAAAGCATTCCCAATAAAGCTATCTAGAAAGAAGGAGACAAACACTTCTGTCTGTCATCCATTCTTTCCTTCCACAAATAACCACAGAGCACCAACTCCATTCCAAGCCATAGCTGGTCATGAAGCTTGATTAAGAAAAGATGAATAGGAAACTGCATTCAGAAAAAGAGAAGGAGCAGCTAGGAGGAAAAGACCAGCAGAGTGTAGGGACCTAGAAGCCAGGTGAAAACAGTGCTTCAAGAAGGGAGGGGATCAGCTGAGTCAAATTCTGCTGATGGATGAGGGAAGATGAAGATTGAGGACTGACTTCTGGTCTTAACAGTTTAAAGGCCCCTGATGACTTTGGTAAAAGTACCTTTGTTGGAGTTGTAAGTTAAAAGCCAGACTGGAATGGGTTTATCAGAGAATCTGGGGATTGGGAGTATAAAAATAACTTTTTCAAAGAGTTCTGATGCAAAGTGAAGCAACAACACGAGGCACAGAAATTGATGTGGAAAATAGGATGGAGAGAAGTTTGAGTTTTTAAGATGGAAAAAATACAAGCATTTCTGTGCTTTTATTGCTGGCGGGAATGATCTGGTAAAAGAAAAAAAAAGAATACTGTAGGACAGAAATGGGAAGATTTATTGAAGCAAAGTCTGTGGATGGGCAAGAGAGGATGGGTTCCAGTGCATAAGCAGGGGTGGGGGTGGGGGACTGGGGCATCCTTGGTGGAAAAAGCAGTGTGGCCACAGATGCAGCCTATTCCCTTTTCCTCCTGTCATGTACAAAGGTAGAGACAAAGGTAGACTGTCTAGAGGATTCCCTGGGTTTTGTTTTTGCCTCAAATATCTCAAACTTGGAGCTGAAGAAGCTGACAACCCCAAAATACCAATGAACACAGACTGAAAAAAAAAAAAACTCCCAACAAAAATCTACTCTCTCCAGCCAAAGGACCTAGAAAGGGCAGTCTAGTAAGAAAGAAAACTTTTTAGACAATAACTGCCCGACTCCAGCCAAATGCCACAGAAAAAAGTGTGGCTCCACCCCGGCCCATGCCAGCAAAGACCAAATGGGAAGTCTAGACTTTCACTCTCTTGAGGCTCTAATGAAGTGTCCCAACACTTCCCCATTGTGTTATCAGAGAAAGCCACTTAAGGAGTTATCAACTTTCATCCTTGCCAGCTGCTAACCAGCGCCACATCAACAGAGGTCCAGCTGGGAACCTAGACTTCTATACCCACCTGGCAATAATGAGGTGGCATCCAGACTCTCTTTCCCTGCCAGAGTGGTGTCAGAGAAAGCAAGTTAAAAGAGAAGATTTAAATGAGATCCAGAACCTCATAGCATAATACAAAAACAGCTCAGGTTGCAAATGAAAACTATTTGTCATACAAGAACTAGAAAGATCTCAAACTAAAAGAAAAAGCAACCAATAGATACTAATGGTGAGGTGACAAAGACATTAGAATTATCTGACAAAGATTTTGAAGGAGTCATGATAAAAATCCTTTAACAAGAAATTACATGAAACAAATGAAAATACAGGAAACCAAAGTAAAGAAATAGAACATATAAATAAGAACCAAATGAAAGTTTTAGAACTAAAAATTGCAACCAAAATTAAAACCTCAGTGGATCGGCTCAGCATCAGAATAGGTGGGAAAGAGGGGAAAAAAAAAATCAATGAACTGGAAAAGAGAATAATAGAAATCACCCAATCTGAACAAAGAGAAAATAGAATGAAATGACCTGTGGGACTGTAACAAAAAAAAAAACACAACACATTTCTGTCATCAGAGCCTCAGGAGAGGAAAAAAAAAGAGTAGGTCTGGAAACTTTCCAAATTAGGCAGGAATGTCAACTACAGATTCAAGAAGCTAAGAAAACCCCAAACAGGATAAACTCAAAGAAATCCATGCCAAGATATATTATAATTGAACGTCTGAAAACTAAAGACAGTAAAAACTGTAACAGCAGCCAAAGAAAACATGACAGTCTACCTATAGGAAAAAAAATTACGTCAGCAGAAATCAGGGAAGGCAGAGGTGGCACGGTATTTTTCAAGTGTTGAAAAAAAGCGTCAACCCAAATTCTATAACCAGAGAACACACCCTTCAGTTATAAAGGGAAAATCACATATTACCAGATGAAGGAAAAATAAGAGAATTTGTCACCAGCAGACCAACCATAAAAAATTGGCTAAAGGGCAGTGTCATGGTTAGGGACACGTGTCAACTTGGCCAAGTTGTGGTACCTGTTTATCTGATTGGGCAAGCGCTGGTCTGTCTGTTGCAATGAGGACATTTCATAGGATTAGGTCATGATCACGTCAGCTGCATCCACAGCTGATTCCATTTGTAATCAGCCAAAGGGGAGTGTCTTCTGCAATTAGTGATGCTAAAT
>PVIY010049814.1:0-16531 GCA_004026745.1 Myrmecophaga tridactyla
AAAAAAAAAAAAAAAGAAATGATCATGATGATGAATATACAACTATGTGATGAAAAGAAGGAATGTTCATATTGTATGTTAATTGGTTTTATTAATAAAAATTTAAAAAAATAAAATACAAATGAAAAGCAATTCCAGTTCTGGTGTATCACATTCCGGCAGCTTACAAACTAACATAAGATATAATTCACACAGCATAAAATTCACCCTTTTAAGGTGTACAATTCAGTGGCTTTTAGCATATTTACAAGGTTGTGCAACCATCAAGACTACACAATTCCAGAACATTTTCATCACCTCCAAAAAAAATGTGTACCTATTAGCAGTCACTCCCCATTTCCCCTACCTCAGCCCTGGCAACCACGAATCTAGTCTGTCTATGGATTTCCATATTTTGGATATTTCATAAAGATGAAATCATACAATATGTGACCTATTGTGACTAACTTCTTTCACCTGCTGAAAAAAAGTGCAAAATTTATACAGCACTTATATTCCCAGGTAGCATTATCATCTTATGGGAAGTATTTATATTTTGGTATTAATGTACCAAAAAATGTACCTCAGCAGTATTTTTAGTGTACATTTCCTAGGTCCCTAACTGTAGTTTTAATAAACATGACATTATTTGAGTATATAATATTTATACCATTTCTAAAATACTGCCATTACAGTCTGTTATGAGTATTTTAGCTCACTAACTTCCTTTATAAAATAATTTAAGTAAATTCTTTGAGGTCTAGAATAAAGGAGAATTTCTTCACAAAGGAGGTACTTTTGCTTCTGCAAGGTGTCTAAGAATATTGACAGTCCAGGATCACTTTAAAATTATGACTAGAAGTTTCTCGAGTCATCCAGAATGGTACATTTGCACTCTGTGATTATAACTGCTGGGCCATTTTCTTTTCTTCTGGTTCTCAGCACCACCAAGGAGAAGTTCTTTTTAGTTCCCTGGAGAAGTGGGTGGGAAAGCAAGTTAAATTTTCTTTCCCTGAAGGTATTTCCCTGTTGGGTACCAATTTAATGGGAAAAGGAGTTCATTTAGACTCCCCACTTTTGGCTGGTATCTGGGCTTGGGTCTTTTACCCTATTTTGGCTGGTTTGGGTCACTCAAAATTTTCCTCAAATTCTGCAATTGTTTTCTGGACAAAATTGGTTTCAGTGCTCCCCTTTTCAATGTTGTCCCCTTCTGTTAGGTTTTATACTCATAATTCCTTAACTTACAGATCTTCAAGGTTTTTAAGTAGATGCTTTCTCATCTATTGATCTGCAATTTTAGTCTTAAGCAGAGAAACAGAAAACTTTTACTCACTCTTTGGCCCCCCTGAGCACAGCTTCTGAATCTACCAAAACTCCTTTTGCAAGCAGTCAGAAAATATCACCAAACTGCCACACTGATTTGACAGATTTTTCAGTTTTATCTAACTCAACCTCTCATTACTTTCTGATACACATGATTACTCCCTACTTCTTGGCCAAATTTTTGGCTTCCACAACACCACATTAAAAAAAATTTTTTATTAATGAAACAACATACAAACACAAACATTTTTAACATACAAACATTCCATACATGGTGTACAATCATTGGCTCACAACATCATCACATAGTTGTGTATTCATCACCATGATCATTTTTTAGAACATTTGCATCACTCCAGAAAAATTTTTAAAAAATCATACATACCATACCTCTTACTCCTCCCTCTCGCTGACCACTCGTAATTCCATCTACCCAATTTATTTTAACCTTTTACAACACTACATTTTCTTATAAAACTTCAAAATGATCATTCTTCAGGGCTCAGATCTGGTTCTCCTCATTTTTAAATTTCTTCTGCACCAGTTTACCTTAAGCTACCAACATCTCCCTCTTAGGCTACTTCAATAGCCTCTGAATTGGAGCTCTTCCGCCTGCTCTTCCCCCATCCACTCCATTCTTCTCACAGCAGCCAGAGTGATCTTTTAAAATACAAATTATATCATGTCATGTTGCATGTGTAAAACCATGCAGAGTATGCATTTATACTTTGGATTAAATTCCAAACTATTTAACATGACCCACAAAACCTTGTACGGTTGGAATCCTCTCTATGTATCTATAATTGTCCTCATATAATACTATAGACAAACTACCTCTTTTCTGTTCCTTAAACTTGCCAAATTCTCTTCTCACCTCCGACAGTTTTTTTCTTCACATGGGCAGGCACCGGGACTCGAACCCAGGTCCTCTGGCATGGCAGGCAAGCATTCTTGCCTGCTGAGCCACTGTGGCCCTCCCCCCACCTCCGACTCTTGACACTTGCTGTTCCCTCCTCCTGGAACATTGTTTTTCTGTTCTTTGTGTGAGTAACTCCCAATCATATTTCAGACCTCATCTTAATTGTCACTTTCTCAGAGGTCTTTTCTGACCACGGAATCCAATCCCTGTTCTTTTCCATTAGAAAATGTATAATAATTTACAATTAAATATTTATTGTGGATTTACTTATTTAATGTTTCTTCAATTATCTGTAAATGCCAGGAATGTAGAGACCCTAATTGTGACCTTCCCATGCTATGCCCAGGACATAGTAAAGTGTTTTGTACTTGGTAGGAGTTCAATAAAACATATGTTAAATCATCATTTTCTCTCCTTTTAAGCAAACTTACATTAAAAAGTACAATTCAAATGAGAAAGTACATATTGAGCACAGAATTAAAACCAAGGAGGATGAGTTAGATGATGAGAATATTCATAAGGATCCGGCTAAAATAAGACATATCTGCAAATAGATCCATAATGCTTAAAGCCATATAACCAAGATTACTTTTCTCTGATTAATATTGAATGGATAAGGCCAACACTCGCTTCAGCAACTTAATATATGGCTTTTTAGTATTGTTGTCTACACTTTAGTTAAAGGAAATAAATAACCACCTACAAATAATAGATGCTTGTCAAATTGGTTTGGAAGTTCATTATTTAGAACTCTAAAAGTATTTTTCCACAGAATCAACATTATACAGAGTGGTTAAGTTTCTTTGATCAGCCCATCATGTTTAATGCATAATTCATTTATCCATTTAACAAATATGAATTGACACTATTTTGTGCCAGGAACTCTTCTAGCACTGGGGATATAATAGCGAATTAAATAGCCCAAAATTTCTATCCGCGTGGATCTTACACCCATGTGCTCTTCAGAAGAGAAAAAATAAGTAAAACATAATAAAAAATAAGTAAAATGGTAGATGGTGATATATGCTCTGGTGAAGAACACAGCTGGATAGAGAGATAGGGAATGGGGGAAGTACAATTTAGCTTATTATTTTTAGAAGTTAATTATGTCCCTTACTGTTCCAAAAAGGATTTCAGGTAGATATTACTTATAGAACCTAAGTATCATAAATAGACTAACAATCTTTATGAATGAAAAGACTTTCAACTAAGAAACATCTTTTTTAGTTTTTTTAATTGTATAATATAACATACATACAAAGCAAAGAAAAAAGCAGTAGTTTTCAAAACACTCTTCAACAAATAGTTACAGGACAGATCCCAGAGTTTGTCATGCGCTACCATACCATCCTCTCAGATTTTTCCTTCTAGCTGCTCCAGAACATTGGAAGCTAGAGGGAATATGTACTTTTTTAATCATCACTTTTTTCTTTTTTGTGAAAAATAACATATACAAGAAAGCAATTAATTTCAAAGCACAACACAACAATTAGCTATAAAACAGATTTCAGAGTTTGGTATGGGTTACAATTCAACAATTTTAGGTTTTTACTCCTAGCTGTTCTAAGATACTGGAGACTAAAAGAATTATCAATATAATGATTCACCCTTCCAACTTGAAAAAGGTAGAATGGGCATAGCCAAAATTCCCCCGAAAGAGTGGGAGAAAGATCAAAGGTGATGGTGGAGTTATGCAGAGAAGGTAGGGTTTAGCAAATGAGTACGAGTGCAGAATCAACTAAGAAACTTTATAAGAACATATTTCCTCCCCACAGCAGTAACACAGGTAGAGAACTGCTCAGGCTCTAAGTCTGACAAATTAACACGTCCTGGGGCAGGGTCTCCAAAAGGGCAGTAGCTACAGAAGGTAACAGGCTGAAAACAGTGAAGGAAATTCCAAAAAGAAGGAAATTTGGAGGCAAGAAGGAAAGTACACTTTTTGTTGATGATGTAGATTCCCATGGACAGGCAGCCCCTCCTATTTAACCATAGTTGGCCAGCTATTGTTTCTACAACTGTAACTATTTCTCACCAAGATCTCTTTCCTAGTTGGCATATTATAGCAGTACTGCTTTTCCCCAGTATTCTAACCCAAATACAAATATTTATCTTTGGGGGCAGATAAAGATCACTTCTTATTCCTACCACACCACTATAATTTATACCAAAGGAATGCAGATAGTAAGGTGTAAGGTGGTGTCTGAATTGCAATCAAAATCTTGTTTAAATCCTGGCCATCAGTTTCATGATCTGACCAATCAGTATTTTCCTCATCCTTCTATTTTTTCCATCTTTTCATCAAATGGAAAATAAAGTTCTTCTTGCTCTTGTTCTTCTGGATGATTTAGTTAACTTGCTGTCTCATCAAGTGCTGATATCGATTCTTTAAATTTCACTAGAAATGGACGATACCTCTTTTTTACTTCTATTCTAAAGTTTGAGTTCAAGGTAGGCAAACCTAGAAGACAGACCTCTAGACATTGCTTGAAGGCACTTGTTTCAGCATTTTTCTTTGGACTCAGTGGACCTCTGGTTTTGGAGAGTTTGGGGCAGACTTCATATGTGAGCCAAAGGTGTGGCCAGGTAGGAACTCCAGGTAGAAACTCAGTTGAGTGAAGTCTCAACACACTAGGTGGAGAAGGGCCAGAAATTGGTCTTTTTTTTCTCATTCACAATTTCCACTTCTGTGCCATTTTGCAATTCCTTTAAAATGTAACTAAGCTTTATAGCGAGAGCCTGGATACAGTGAAAACCAGTGATCAGGGAAATTGGCAAGAATCCAAACTCATCCATCTTTCTCCTAAAAATGAAGACCCACTCTAAATTCTCTATACGGAAGTAATAATCAATTTGGCACTTAATATACTCTTTAAGCAGCGCATTTTCCACAAGATACAATTGTACACCTGTACCATCATCATAGCAATACATCATCGTGGGATTAAGTTCTGTTATATTTAAAATGGTTGATGGGTCCTTTTGCCATGTCTTAATAATAATATGAATAATGAAAGTACATTTGAGGATTTCCTTTGCCTAGTCCTCTTTCCCTTCCTTGGCCTAGCCTCTACCTTGGCCTCTAAAGGAATATTGTATATTACTACCCTCACTTCTCACTCTGGAAGCTTCATCTTAATCATCTCTCTTTTCTTTATCTTGCACCCAATTTCATGTATCATTTCACCTATTTCCTTGTGCTGATTTATTTGCTTCAGATGGACATCTTGAGCTTTTCTGAGATACTGCTCTTTCATCACTATCTGGTCTGAAATCATCTGAGTGCTGCTTAACTCTTTGTTGATTACTTCTCAGAGCCTCATCTTCACTGACATTTTCAGGAGGACCATCTATTTTTGTTTCCAAATTTTCTTTACTCTCACTCTAGTGTGTCTTTTCAATCTTCTCTTCTTTTTTATTTTTTGACTTCTTATTTCCTTTACTGATGATGTTCTGACATCCAGTGTTTACCAATTCTCTTGATGTTGGCCAGTTTGCCACATCTCTGAAATCACTAGCAATGTTAGATTGAGTTTTCCTGTTTTTATAGTTTTGTGGAAACTGAGCCAGTCTCCTTACCATGTCACCACTCCCAGTGACTGAGTGATAAGCCTACCAGGTCCCACCTGGCTTGTGGGCTGGCCTGCTCCCTAAGCTAATTTTTGTACATGGCATGATGTAGGGGGTCCAAATTCATTATTTGGCATGTGGATATTCTGTTGTCCTAGCAGCACTTATTGAAAAGAATATTCTTTCCCCATTGAGTTGTCTTGACACCCTTCTTAAAAATCAATTGACCATAAATGTATGGGATTACTTCTGGACTCTCAGTGCTATTCTATTGGTCTAGATATCTATCCATATGCCAGTACCATGCTGTTTTCACTACTGTAAATCTAGATTTTGAAATTGAGAAGTGTGAGTCCTCCAACTTCATTCTTCTTTTTCAACAAGCTTGACCCCCCAAAATCAGTAGTGTTTCTATACATTTGTAATGAACAATCTGAAGAGGAAATCAAGAAAAAAATTCTATTTACATTAGCAACTAAAAGAATCAGATATCTATGAATAAATTTAAGCAAAGATGTAAATGACTTGTATATGGAAAACTATAAAACATTGCTAAAAGAAATCAAAGACTAAAAAAATGGAAGGACATTCCATGTTCATTTACTGGGAGACTAAATGTTATTAAGATATCAATTCTATCCAACATAATTTACAGATTCAATGCAATCCTAGTCCAAAAGCATATTTTGGCATAAATTAGCAAGCTGATTCTAAAATTCATATGGAAATACAAAAGAGATAGAAAGTGAAAACAACTTTGAAAACAGAGACCAAGTTGGAAGAATAATGCTATCTAATTTCAAGACATATTTTAAAGCTACACTAATCAAAAGAAGTTGGTATTGTCATAAAGACAAATAGATCAATGTACCAAAATATAGACTCCAGAAATCCACCCACACATATATAAGGAAAACTGATTTTTTACAAATGTGCAAAGGCAATTCAGTGGAGAAACCATAATCTTTCGACAAATGACACACCCATTTGTTGTATAGTTTAATATCCATTTGCCAAAAATAAATTTTTATCCATACCTCACACTATATATAAAAATTAACTCCAAATGTATCACAGACCTAAATATAAAACTATAAAACTTATAGAAGAAAAATTTGGAGAAAATTTTCTGACCATGAGTTAGGTAAAGATTTCTTTTAGATATGTTACCAAAAGCACAGTCCATCAAAGGACAAATTTATAAGTTGGGCTTCATCAGAATCTAAAACTTTTGTTCTTCAAAAGCCAGTTTTTAGAGAATGAAAAGACAAGGCATTGACTATGAGAAATTATTTACAAATTTGTGTCTAATAAAATATTTTAAGGAACTATTAGAGATCAATAATAAAAAGAAAACTAACCCAATTTTTATAAAAGGGCAAAAGAGTCGAACACTTCACCAAAGAATATATATGGATAGCAAAGAAGCACATAAAAAGATGCTTAATCAACTTCACTAGTCATTAGTGAAATGCAAATCAAAACCACCATGAGATACCACTGCACCTATTAGAATGGTTAAATTAAAAAGACTGAAAAAAAAAAGACTGATTATACCAAATGTTGGTTAGGATGTGGAAAAACTGGGAGCTGCTGTACAGTGCTGGTGAAAATGTGAAATGGTACACTTCAGAAAACAATTTAGCAGTTTCTTAAAAAGTTTAACATACACTTACTATATGATCCAGCCATTTTATCATTTTATTCATGGGTATTTATCCAAGAGCTATGAAAGTATATCTCTCTTCAAAGGCTTCTATATAGATGCTTGCAGCAGCTTATTTGTAATATCCAGAAACTGGAAACAATTCAAATGTCCATCCATATGCAATCCTACTCAGCAGAAAAAAAGGAATGAACTATTGTTACACATACTGTATTAGTTTGTTAATGCTGCCAGAATGCAATATACCAGAAATGGGTTGGTTTTTAAAAGGGGATTTATTACAAGTTTATAGTTCTAACCCTATAAAAATGCCCAAACTACGACATCCAGAAAAAGATACCTTGACTCAAGAAGCGTTGATGGATATATCCCAGAGTAATGTGGGTAGAGAATAAAAGAGTATTTGCAAAGTCCCCGTGGGGGACCTGAGGAGAAAATATTAAAATTCCCCATCCGGGGAATTCCTGATATTCTTGCAAGCTGTGGGTAAACCAATTCAATAGGCTGAGCCCTCAATCTTGGGGCTTGCCCCTATGAAGCTTATTCCTGCAAAGAAGAGGCTAAGCCTACTGATAATTATGCCTAAAAGTCAGTCCCAGAAAGCCTCTTTTGTTGTTCAGATGTGGCCTCTCTTTCTAAGCCAACTTGGCAGATGAACTCATTACCCTCTCCCCTATGTGGGACATGACTCCCAGGGGTGTAAATCTCCCTGGCAACATGGGACTTGGCTGCTGGGGATGAGCCAGGACCTGGCATCATGGGATTGAGAAAGCCTTCTTGAACAAAACGGAGAAGAGAAATATGAGACAAAATAAAGTCTCAATGGCTGAGAGATTTCAGTTAGGAGGTTATCCTGGAGGTTATTCTTATGCATTATGTAGATATTCCCTTTTAGTACATGTCGTAGTGGAGTGGCTAGAGGGAAGTACCTGAGATTGTAGCCCTGATATTTTTTTAATTGTGAAATATAACATATATACAAAAGAGCAATAAATTTCTGAGTACATTTTAACAAGCAGTTATAGAGCAGATTTTAAAGTTTGGCATAGGTTACAGCACCACGATTTTACATTTTTTTCTTCTAGCTGCTTCAAGACACTGGAGACCAACAGAAATATGAATATAATGATCCAGCAGTAGTACTCTAATCCTCATTTGTTAAATCCTATTTTCTCTGTTATACTCCTCCTCTTTAAAAAACATATATACACATAAAAGCAATATGTTTCAAAGTACATCCTACAGTTAGTTGTAGAATAGATTTCAGAGTTTTGTATGGATTACAATTCCACAATTTTAGGTTTTTATTTCTAGCTGCTCTAAGGTACTGGAGGCTAAAAGAAATATCAACATAGTAATTCAGCATTCATACTCATTTGTTAAACCTGACCTTCTCTATATAATTCCATCATCACCTTTAATCTTTCTCCCACTCTTTAGGAGATTTGGACTGTGCCCATTCTACCTTTTTCATGTTGGAAGGGGCTGTCAATAATATGGGATAGGAGGGTGGAAATATTTGATGTTCTGGAGAAGCTTGGCTTCTCTGCATTTCAAAACTTCTCTGGTCCAGGGACCCATCTGGAGGTTGTAGGGTTTGGAAAGTTACCCTAGTGCATGGAACCTTTGCAGAATCTTATATAATGCCCTAGGTGTTTTTTATTGTCAGGAATGGTTTTGGTTGGGGTTTGGCAAGTTATGGTATGTAGCAATGTCTAACTGAAGCATGTGTAAGAGTGACCTCCAGTGTAGCCTCTCAACTCTATTTGAACTGTCTCAGCCCCTGATATCTTATTTGCTACACTATTTTACCCTTTTTTTGTCAGGATGGCATTGTAGATCCCATGGTGTCAGGGCCAGGCTCATCCCTGGGGGTTATGTCCCATACCATCAGGGAGGCTTTCACCCCTGGATGTCATGTCCCACATAGAGGGGAGGGCAATGATTTCACTTGCAGTGAAAAATCATTGCAGAGTTGGGCTTTGAGAGAGTGAGGCCACATTTGAGCAACAAAAGAGGTCCTCCGGAAATAATTCTTAGGCATACCTATAGGTAGGCTAAGCTTTTCTGCAACCTACATAAGCTTCACAAGAGCAAGCCTCAAGATCAAGGGCTTGGCCTATTGATTTGGATGTCCCTAATGTTTGACAGTGTCTAGGGTTTCCCGGTGGTAAAGGTTAATAGTTCCATAATTTTTCTTCAGTACCTTAAGGGACTTACCAACACTCTTTAATTATCTGCTTAATATACTCTGGGTTGTATCCAGGCATCACGTTAAGCTATACAGAATTAAAGGCTCTCATTTTTATTCTGGGCTCCCTGTGTTTGGATTGTTTACATGATCTATCCAGACTGGTTGAGTTAGATTATGTGCTAATTCAGAAAACTTAGGCTCTGGACACAATAAACCTTCTTGCTTTGGTCTCAAAGAGTAGATGAAGTTCTGAAATACAGGCAATGAATGACTTCCTTACACCTGTATTCTAAATTACTTTAATCCTGACCCAATCGGCTTCATTCTTATCTCTAAATACCAGGTTATACATATATAAAACAGCCCCTCAAAATCCAGAAATAACAATTACCACTCCAGACTAGATGTGACTGCTATAAGAGCTTACAATCTAGGCCCAAGTTTTCTTATAAGTGTTTTCTAAATGGGATCATACAATATTTGCTCTTTTGTTTCTGGCTCATTTTTTCTCAGTATATGTCCCACAGGTTCATTCACATCGTTGCATGCCTCAATCTTTTGTTGCTCAGATGTGGCCTCTCTCAGCCAACATGACAAGCAAACTCACTGCTCTCCCCCTCTCTATGTGGGACATGACTCCTAGGGGTGTAGACCTTCCTGGCAATGCGTGACCGGAATCCTAGAATGAGCTGGGACTCAGCATCAAGGGATTGAGAAAACCTTTTCGACCAAAAGCAGGAAGAGAAAAATGAGACAAAATAAAGTGTCAATGGCTGCGAGCTTTCAAACAGAGTTGAGAGGTTATCCTGGAGGTTATTCTTCCGCATTAAATAGATATCACCTTGTTAGTCAAGATGTAATGGAGAGGCTGGAGGGAACTGCCTGAAAATGTAAAGCTGTGTTCCAGTAGCCATGTTTCTTGAGGATGATTGTATAATGACATAGCTTTCGCAATGTGACTGTGTGATTATGCATACCTTGTGTCTGATGCTCCTTTTATCTACAGTACAGACAGATGAGTAAAACATATGGATTAAAAATAAATAAATAATAGGGGGAACAAATGTTAAAATAAATTTAGTAGATTGAAATACTAGTGATCAATGAAAGGGAGTGGTAAGGGGTATAGAAAAAATAGGGAAAACTAAGGCTAAAATAATAGCAGTCAATGAGAGGGAGGGGTAAGGGGTATGGTATGTATGAGTTTTTTTTTTCATTTTTCCTTTTATTTCTTTTTCTGAATTGATGCAAATATTCTAAGAAATGATCATGGTGATGAATATACAGCTATGTGATTATATTGTGAGTTATTGATTATATGTGTTTGTATGTTATGTTTAAAAAATATATAAAAATTAAAAAAAAACTTTGCTCCTTTTTTAGCAGCACCGTGTTCAATCATATGTTTACACCATCATTTGCCAATCTACTTCTCAGTCAATGCATCTTTCAACCACCTCCATCTACTTGGACTCATGCATAGTGTACAAAGTCAACAGTCCATCAACACTCCCAATTTTAGATCATTTCATTGTTCCCAAGAGAAAGACGGCAAATAAACACACCCTCACCAAATAGAAAGTTCAAACCTCCCCTTAACTCTTGTCCCACCCCTGGTGTTGCTGTGGTACTGTTCATGGTTTCCTGTTAAACATAGCCCATAGCATGCAATAGCAGTTTTCCCCCCATACCCTAAAAGTATACACTCTTTTTACATGATTCATGCCTTTCCAGTTGTTCAGGCAAGAATTTATTTATATTTTTAGTGTTAATTGGTGGGACATATGAGTCTATACAACCCCTTTCAATCATGTTCACCTTCAATATGGTAATATTACTTAGACCCACTAGTGAACTGCCTTCATTTCTATCCATTCCCTTATAATTAAGTTCCACCTCACTAGTAAACTGTTCATCCATCTCAAGCTTCTGGGTCTCTAGGTCCTCTATATTCTGTATTATAAGCCTCTGATTTTACCTTTACCATGGTCATGAAAGTACAGTCCTACAGTATCTAACCTCTTGTGTCTGGCTTGTATCATTCAGCATTATGTCCTCAAGGTTCATCCATCTTGTCATGTGCTTCAGGGTGTCATTTCTTCTTACTGCTGCATAATACTCCATTGTATGCATATACCAGATTTTGTTATCCACTCATCTGTTGACAGGCATTTGGATTGTTTCCATCTTTTGGCGATTTTGAATAGTGCTGGTATGAACATCAGCGTGCAAATGTTTGCGTCGTTGCTTTCAGTTCTTCCGGGTATATACCGAGTAGTGGTATTGCCAGGTTATAGGGAAACTCGATATTTAGTTTTCTGAGGCATCGTCAGACTCTTCCATAGCAGCTGTGCCATTGTACATTCCCACCAGTGGTGCATAAGTGTCCCAATATCACCACTCCTCTCCAACATTTGTAGTTTCCTGGTTGTTTAATAGCAACCATTCGAATCCATGTGAGGTGGTATCTCATTGTAGTCTTGCACTGCATTTCTCTTATGGCTAATGAGAATGAACATCTCTTCATGTGCTTTTTAGCCATCTGTAATTGCTCTTCAGAAAAATGCCTATTCATATCTTTAGCCCACTTTATAACTGGGTTGCTTATTTGTTTGTCATTGAGTTGTATGATTTTTTTTTCAAAGTATACAGGATATCAAACCTGTGTACAATGTGTGATTTTCAAATATTTTCTCCCATTGTGTTGAGTGGCTCCTCAACTTTTTGACAAGATCTTTTGAGGACAAAAGCATTTGATTTTGAGGAGTTCCCATTTGTCTATTTTTTCTTTTGTTGCTTGTGCTTTGGGTGTAAAGTTTAGGAGGTCACCTCCTATTACTAGGTCTTGAAGATGTTTCCCTACATTTTCTCCCAGAAGCTTTATGGTACTGGTTCTTATATTTAAGTGCTTGATCCAATTTGAATTAATTTTTGTATATGGCGTAGGGTAAGGATCCTCTTTCATTCTTCTGACTGTTGATATCCTGTTCTCCCATGCCCATTTATTGAAAAGACTATTTTGTCCCTGTTCAGGGGATTTGGGGGTCTTTTCAAAAATCAGTTGACCATAGATTTGGTGGTCTATTTCTGCAGTCTTGTTATGATTCCATTGGTCAATACTTCTATGTTTGTGCCAGTACCATGCTGCTTTGACCACTGTGGCTTTGTAATAAGTTCTAAAATTGGGCAGTGTTAATCCTCCCACTTCATTCTTCTCTTTTAGGATACTTTTAGCTATTCGGGGTTTCTTTCCCTTCTAGATGAATTTGGTGGTTAGCTTTTCCAAATCTTCAAAGCAGGTTGTTGGAATTTTGATTGCTACTGCATTTAATTTGTAGATCAGTTTGGGTAGAATTGACAACTTACCTACATTTAACCTTCCTATCCATGAGCAGGGAATGTCTTTCCATCTATATAGATCTCCTTTGATTTCTGTTAACAATGTTATGTAGTTCTCTCTGTACAAGTCCTTTATGTCCCTAGTTAAGTTCATTCCTAGATACTCAATTCTTTTAGTTGCTATTTCGAATGGAATCTTTTCCTTAATCGACTCCTCAGTTAAGGAAAACATTATTGTGTATAGAAACATTAATGATTTCTGCACATTAATTTTACATCATACCACTTTGCTGAATTTGCTTATTAGCTCCAGTAACTTTGTTATAGATTTCTCAGGATTTTCCAAGTATAGTATCATGTCATCTGCAAATAACGAAAGTTTACTTCTTCCTTTCCAATTTGGATGCCTTTTATTTCTTTTTCCTGCCAATTGCTCTTGCTAGTACAATGTTGAATAATAGTGGTGACAGAGGGCATCCTTGTCTTGTTCTTGATCTTAGGGGGGAGAGCTCTGCTATTGAGTACAATGCTGGCTATGGGTTTTTCATTTATGCCCTATATCATATTGAAGAAATTACCTTTGATTCCTACCTTTTGAAGTGTTTTACTCAGAAAAGGATGTTAAATTTTATCTAATGCTTTTTCAGCATCAATCGAGATAATCATATGATTTTTACTTTTGGATTTGTAAATGTGTTGATTACATTAACTGATTTTCTTGTGTTGCACAATCCTTGCATCCCTGGTATAAACCCCACTTGGTTATGGTGTATAATTCTTTTAATGTGCTGTTGGATTCGATTTGCTAACACTTTGTTGAGAGTTTTTGCATCTATGTTCATTAGGGAGATTGGTGTGAAGTTTTCCTTTCTTGTAGCATTGTTACGCAGTTTTGATATTAAAGTGGTTAGCTCCATAAAATGAGTTAGGTAGCATTTCTGTTTCTTCAATTTTTTTGAAAAGTTTGAGCAGGATTGGTGCTAGTTTTTTGAGGGAATGTTTGATATAATCCCCCTGTGAAACCATGTGGCCCTGGGCTTTTCTTTGTAGGAAGATTTTTGATGACTGTTTGAATCTCTACTTCTGATTGGTTTGTTGAGATCTTCTATTTCTTCTTGAGTTTGTGTGTTTCCAGGTATTTGTCCATTTCATAGTTTGTTGGCTTATCATAGTATCGTCTTATGATTTCTTTTATTTCTTCAGCATCTGTGATTATGCACCCTTTCTCATTTCTGATTTATTTACATCCTCTCTTTTTTTCTTTGTCAGTCTTGCTAGTGGCCCATTGATTTTTTTAATTTTCTTAAAGAACCAACTTTTGGTTTTATTGATTCTTTCTATTGTTCTTTTGTTTTCCCATGCATTTAACTGTGCTTTAATCTTTGTTATTTCTCTTATTCTATTTGTTTTGGGGTTAGTTTGCTGTTCTTTCTTAAGTTTCTACAGGAGAGCAGTTAAGACCTCAGTTTTTGCTCTTTCTTCTTTTTTAATATAGGCACTTAGGGCAATAAATTTCCCTCCCAGTACAGTCTTTGCCGCATCCTGTAAGTTCTGATATGTTGTTTCCTCATTTTCATTCATCTCCAGATAGCTATTGATTTCTCTAGCAATTTCTTCTTTGATCCACTCATTGTTTAAGAATGTGTTTTAATCTCCATATATTTGTGAATGTTACCATTCTTTGCTGGTTATTGATTTCCAGCTCCACTCCACTGTGGTCAGAGAAAGTGCTTTCAATAATTTCAATGGTTTTAAATTTATAAAGACAGTTTTGTGCCCCAACATAGGATCTGTCCTGGGAATATTCCATGAGCTCTAGAGAAGAATGTATATCCTGGTGTCTGGGGGTATAAAATATATGTCTGTTAGGTCTAATTCATTTATCATGTCATTTAAGTTCTCTGTTTCCTTGTTGATCCTCTGTCTGATTGTTCTATCTGTGGAGGAGAGTGCCTGATTGAAGTCTCCTACTATTATTGTTGAAACATCTATCACTCCCTTCAGTTTTGCCAATGTCTGTCTCATGTACTTTGAAGCTCCTTGATTGGGAGCATAGACATTTATAATAGTTACTTCTTCTTGGTTAATTGTCCTTTTTACTAAAATATAGTGTCCTTCTTTGTCTCTTATGATGTCTTTCAATCTATTTGTATCCTTCTGTCTACAATGAGTCTCTTGTAAGCATCACAAAGCTGGATTATATTTCTTAGTTCATTCTGCCCATTCGTATCTTTTAATTG
Source organism: Myrmecophaga tridactyla (assembly GCA_004026745.1). Taxonomy (NCBI): domain Eukaryota; kingdom Metazoa; phylum Chordata; class Mammalia; order Pilosa; family Myrmecophagidae; genus Myrmecophaga; species Myrmecophaga tridactyla. The sequence continues at coordinate 15,228 of PVIY010049814.1, forward strand.
GTAAGTTTAGTCTGTTGTTAACATTCTAAGTTATTACTATAAAGGCATTTCTGAATCCACCATCTTATCCTTTGGATGTTATTTGCCAGATCTATATATTCTTTTCCTTCTTTCTCTTTTCATCCTTTACATTACCCTTACTGGTACTCTTCATTTCTGTACCACCCTCCAGACCTACCTCTCCTGTCTTTTTTTTTTTTTTCAGCCAGCAGAACTCTCTTTAGTATTTCTTATAGAGGTGGTCTCTTGTTGACATATTCTCTCAGCCTTTGTTTGTGAAAATTTTAATCTCTCCCTCAGTTTTGAAGGGCAATTTGGCTGGGTACAGAATTCTTGGCAGAGAGTCTTTCTCTTTCAGGATCTTAAATACGTCACACCACTGCCTTCTCACCTCCATAGTGCCAGTTGAGTAGTCAGAACTCAGTCTTATGTGGTTGCCTTTGTATATAGTAGATTTTTTTTCTCTTGCTGCTTTCAGGATTTTCTGCTCCTCTTTGACATTTGACAGACTGATTAGTATGTGTCTTGGGGAAAATCCATTGGGATTTTTTCTATTTAGAGTTTGCTGGGCTTATTTGATTTGCATATTTATGTCTTTTGTAAAGGTTGGAAATTTCCCCCCATTGTATCTTCCACTAATCTTCCTCGTCTTTTACTCTTCTCTTCTCCTTCTGGGACACTGATGATTCTTATGTTTGTGCACTTTGCTTTGTCCATCACTTCCCTGAGATCCAAATCAAATTTTTCCATCTTTCTCCCATTTGCTCTTTTGTGTTCAAAACAGTTGTCCTGTCCTTCAGTTTGCTTATTCTTTCTTCTGCCTCTTCAAATCTGCTGTTGTGTGTCTCTAGTATATTTTTTATTTGGTTTTACAGCATCTTTAATTTCTGTGATATCTGCTATTTTTCTATTTATTCTTTCAAATTCCTCTTTATGCTCTTCTAGTGTCTTCTTGATCTCCTTTATGTCATTAGCCATCCCACTGATTTTATTTAGTAGAGTTATATGAACATCTTTGCTTAGTTGTACCAAAGTCTGTGTCTCCTCCAGTGTGTTAATTTGGTCATTAGACTGGACTGTATCTGTCTGCATCTTCATATGCTTAGTGATCTTCTGTTATCTTTGTGGCATGTAAATATCTTGATAGAGTTACTTTGGATGTTGATTTCTTTTAGTAGTCTGAAGCTTTGTACCTATGAGCATGGGGTGCAGGTCCCTGGGGTGTGGACATACAGTGTGGGGGCCGTGGGGTAAGGTGCAGCTCCTGCAGGCCTTAGAGTGCAGGAGCAGGGTGCGGCGTGGGG
>PVIY010049815.1:0-16532 GCA_004026745.1 Myrmecophaga tridactyla
GCAAAACTGAAGATATTTGCTATCTGGCCCTTCACAGAAAAAGTTTGCCCACCTCTGATTCATCCCACAAGAGGCATTTAATGCCATTTGAGTCTGTAATGGGATAAACATGTAACTGGAGGAATGTCCTGATGAGAGAGAAACAGATGAATGGAAATTATTCAACCATTAACTGAATCCCACAGAAATAGATCTAATTAAAGTTATGTGACATAGAGGAATGATTCACATGGGAAGCCCGTTACTCCACAGCGTCCATTCCACAGGACCCGGGGCATTGACTCCGTACCACAACGCTCTAGAATTAGGGAGATTGACAAAAATTTAGGAAATGGCAAAAGAGCTATTACAATGAGTGGTGGGAAGTAGATTCCATGATTAATGGATCTTTTAAAATATATCATTTTATCATCATCAAATTACTTTGATTTGCCTTTAAAATGAATGAATAGCTTGAGAAATTTCCAATTAGTGGTGATTTCTATATGGTACTGAGACTAATTGTATGCATTTAATATCCCATAGATGGAGTTAAATTTTCATGGATCTTAAGAGCAAAAATCATCAGCCTGTTGTGGATTTCTCTCCCCACTTAGCCAATATCGTTATATATATATATACATGTGACAGAGTTAAGCCTGTGCAGAGCACAGGACAGAAGGAGGCTTTCTTACTGTTAGGTGAGTCGCTAAGGCGGGGTGTAATCACTTACACAGAGTTGAAGCTGGATTTATGTGAGGCACAGGAACAAGGAAATATCAAAGACAAGGCCATTAAAATCCATTAAAAACTAAATGATGACCCGTTCCATTCCCAGGACTCTTCAGGCTTGGGGCACGGAGGAGCTGATGTGGGCAGTGCCATCCCTGCCAGGGCCCCCCCAGGAGCTCCCATCTGCCCGGGGCCTGCTGGGCCGCACTGCCCACTCAGATGCCACACAAGCTGCTCAGCAAAGAGGGCGAAGGTTGGTGCCGGGAAAAGACTGTCACGCAGGGAAAGGGATGGGGCAGTTTGCCCTTGCTTTCTGTCTTCTCTGTAACATTTGCTCAGTCTAACTCACAGAAGTTAAAAAAGTCCGTTTTGTTCTCGGACTTTTAGGGCTCACTCATCTAGAGAAGGTGAAGCTGCATCTGCTGTTTCAGCTTCTCCTTTTTTTCCAAACTCTCTTATGTTTCAGCAAATGATTCATTGGTGTTAAGGAATGTCTTCATGTTATCTCAGGATTCATATTATTTGGGGGGTTCAGTCAGATTTGTGACAACACCAGTAAAACACAGCGAACGGTGACTCTTTGTATTTCCAGCATAAGCGCACCCACTACTGTGATTGAAATTACAGCCTTGCAATACATTCTGAGTGAGCGTCTACAACGCGCCGGGCTCAGGACACGGCCAGTGAGCAGGACAGCAGGGCAGGGCCTGAGGACCTTCGTTCCAGTAAGAGGGAGAGGCAACAAAAAGGCGGACGAGGGAAATGCACTGCATTGGATACGAAGAAGAAGAAAGGAGGCCGAGAAGGGGCTGCGGTGTGGCAGGGGGCAGGGCCAGGAGGGTCCCTCTGAAAAGACAGCTTTGGAATAAAACCCAAGGAAGAAGAGGGTGAGCCACACAGGTGCCTGGAAAGGAAGTGCCCGGGGCGGGTTGGGGGGGACAGCAGCCACACGAACCCGAGGCAGGTGCACAGCCCTCACGCCCGGAAGAACTGGGGGCCGGGGCAGCCCAAGCACGTGGCCACGAGCACGCAGGTCAGCACCCACCGGGCACCTCTGGAGTCCCTCCGCCCTGCGCGCTGCCTACTGCCACCGGTACCCATTCCTGGAGCATCCCACACTCCCCGCCCTGCCTCACCAGGTTTCCTTCTCCATCTGGAAGGGTCTGCACTTTATCGCAACTCAAGGCTTTTCTGAACTACATGAAGTTCATTTTCACCCGGGAGAGTGGACACGAGGTGGGGCCGTCAGTGAGTGGGGAGGGCGCCCATTACTTGCACATACAGCACATGAGGCATCTTCAGCAGACGAATGTCTCTATCTAGCCAGGCAGGGCAGAGGGCAGAAGGTCAGCCCAGCGTGGCGGGAAGGAGAGACCAGTGAGGAGGTGAGCGTGCCGGGCCCCAGATGGACCCTGAAAAGTGATGATGGAAACTGTGGCCTCCTTATTGAGGATTGGCAAGGGCTGGGCATGGAGTCACATCTACCTTGGGTTATGCTGAGATGGATGCAAACATGAGACCCCCACCCAGTCCCAGGGGCTGCTTGCCTCCCCCAGGGGCTCTGCAGGTACAAGAGGCACCGAGGACCTGACTGCGGCCTCTTCAGGCTTGTGCTCCAGCAGGTATTGACAAAAGCAGGTCCTCAGAAGGTGTCAGATGAGTGAATGGAAGAAAGAATGATGGATGAACACCTCTGGGTCTGGTGCTCGTGAAGAAAGCTGAATTCCATGCCGCAAGTTCTCCCTCCATTTCCATCAGATACCAGGTTGGCCCAATGGAACACCTAACTTCATTTCTCGGGGTCCTTTTAAGTCTTCCCCACCACACCCCAGTCTTTCCCTCTGGCTAACAGTACGTCCGAAGATTCCCTGCCGGCCGTGGGCCACTTTCCATCGTGCAAACTCTTCCTGTGTGAAAGTGCTCAGTGAAGGTGGTGCTGGTACCGGGCCTGGGATTCCCTGTTGTGTGGACTATTCAAAACCTGCACCCTTGCCTCTGTTAATAAAAAAATTAAAAATATATATATATTGCTGAAAAATTTCAAGGTTCGTAAGTGATAAAGGACATCAGTGGCTGGAATTCTAGGCCTGGCCGAGTCCTAGTTGCCCTGATGCGTTTATTTAGACATGTTGTGACTCTGGAACATTCAAATTCCTGAAGGAAGGATTTTTGTTGTTGTTGTTAGCAATGTATATTGAGAGAGCTCTGAATTCCCTGAAATCACATGTTATGCATATGACATATATAAAGGGCTATTTTATGTCCAATTCCAGAAGACACTGTTGATTGTAGCTGCTTTGCCTTGGTGGCTCCATCAGGAAAACTGTCCAGCTATAAATTGCCAAGAGGAAGCCAGGGCCAGGCATCTGCAGCCTGTGCAGGCAGCCACACTCTTCCCCAAAATGGAGAAGCCAGAAGAGCTGTGATGGTTGCAAAAAACACCAAAACCCTTCCTGAGAATGACATAATGCAAAAACAATGACTCAACGGGCCTAGAATTCCAGCCACTGATGCTCTTCATCACTTATGAACCTTGAAGTTTTTCAGCAATAGTTTTTCTTTTTTTAATCTCTTTATCAAAAGAGGCAAGGATAGAGGTTCTGAATAGTCCACACATCAGGGAATCCCAGGCTCGGTACCAGCACCACCCTTCACTGAGCATTTTCATGCAAGTGGACCAGCATCCAGCCAAGAAGGTTTGCCAGATTGCCAGCTGTAGAAGGAGACTGTGGCAGTGAGAACAGGGGACAGGACACCTTATTGGTACCAAAGAACTCACTTTTCAGGACATTTTCAGTAGCGTGGAGATGGGTCTCACCCATAGGCCTGGCTACCAAGTTGAAAGGATCGGAGGGAGAGGGCTTCAGCGTGGGGAGGAGGGTCAACGAGGTTTGGAGCTAGGTATCCCAGAAAAACATGCTTTCAAACCTCACCCATTCCTGTGGGTGTGAACTCACTATAAGCAGGGCCTTTTGATGAGGCTACTTCAGCTACTGTGTGGCCCAACCCTATCAGGCGGGTCTTATTCTTATTGCTGGAGTCCTTCACAGGCAGCATGACATTCAGCCTGAGGGAGAGAAAGCCACAGGAAGCAGGAAGCTGAACATCAGTAGAACCTGGAAGAGGAGAGGGGCCAGGAGAGACCACCAGTGCCCTGCAGAAGGTGACAGAAGGGCCCAGGGCTGCCGGCAGCCAACCGAACTTCGGTCTTCTGGGAGAAAGTAAGTATTGCCTTGATGACATCTTGATTTTTGACTTCTTCTAGCCTTAAAACCGAGAGCCTGTAAATTCTCATTGTTTAGGCCAATCCATTGCATGGCATTTGCTTGAGAAAGGAGGAAACTAAAACAAGGCAGAAGTCCAATTGCCCAGCAAAGTATGTGTATGTGTTTTAAAATGAATTATGCACGCACCAGTAATGATTACAAGCATGAAAAGGAAGCTCTGCTTGGTAATATTTATGTATTTCCATTAATAAGTTAGAAATTCGATACAGATTTGCATCAAAAAAAAATCTTTGGTTTGGATATTAGATTCATAAAACCCCCTGTTTGATGTGTAGGAAATAAGTCTCTTAAAAAAGCTGAACAATCTCTTTTGCCAGCGACGGCAATATAAGGCCAGATGTCCAACATCCCTCTCTTAAATGCTAACAGTGATAATCAAAGGAAGTTAAAAATAGATCCAGTGCTGGAATCCAGGAAAGGGTATCATCAGAATGCCAAAGGTTTAATGAATTTCTTCTATATAAAGTGCAGATGGGTCTAGATGAAAAGAAGTCATGAAGGCTTGCAGGTCCCTTTCCTGGGAAGACACCCCTGCCTCTTGGCCGAACTCCCAAACACTCTCAGAAGTGAAGGTGATGTAACTGGAGGAAAATAAGACCCCTCTACTGGACCCCTCCCTCTTGGGGAGAGAACAATAGTATTCAGAAGTAGCTGTGCCAGAAGTTCCTAGGACAAGAGGGGTGACACCAAGCAGAAATCCCAGTACAGCTGGGCTCTTGACCACGAATTTTCCCCAAGTGGCCAAAGCCAGAGGGATTTCTTCTATGACACCTTAGGGCTGTTCTCAAACATAGAGGTAGCAAGGCCATGGGGGAGTGGATTTGGCTGCACAGGAAACCTGAAGGGATCTGGCGAGAGAACGTCAGGCCCTGGGACAGCAGCTCCAGAAACATAGAAGGGAAAACAGCACAAGTGCAACAGGCTCCAAGCCAGTGCCCAGTCCTGCCCCGTCCTGCTCAGGGCACCTCTGAGTAGGGGTCCTGAGCTTTCTGTCTCTAGCTCTCCAGCTTAGGAATGGAGATTATTCTAGAAACATCCAGGGGACTGGTGTAGACAATGAGTGATAGTCACACATATCGAGACGGGCTCCTTTTTATGCAGGAAAATTCAGGGAAACCCATGTGGAACAAACAAAAGAATCCTATCTCATTTTAAAAATGATAAGCATAGTGCTAAAGCAGAGGGAGAAACTATTTTGAAAGACTATCTTACCAAGGGGAATGGAGTTAATGTACTCAGAATCTTCATTCTTACTGAGTGTGAGGAAAACACAAGGTAGGACTAAGGGATCAGAGGTGAGAGATGAGGCTGAGAAGGAAAGTCTGAGGGCTTGGGGGCAAGGAGAAGAAGAAGCATGGGTGCCTCGGGTGATTCAGAGGGCAGGAAGAGTGAGAAGGGTTAAACCGTGCACAACCCCAAGTCAGGCTTCTCAAAGAACTCCAGAGACATTTCCCCAAGCAGATCAATGGAATCAAAGAGAAAAACCCAGGAAAATGGAGCTTCAACAAAGAAAAAAATCATGTTCCTGAGTAAGAAACCTTCTCAAGATGGTGCAATTTCTCTCTCCCTCTCTCCCTTTTTGTTCTCTTAACATTTCCAGGTCCTTTATTTTTCCCTGAAGAGCTGAGTTGCTACCTAGTGTTATTTCCTTCCAGCTTGAGGAACTTTCTTAAACATTTCTTGTAGTGCAGGTTCTAGAATATACTCTCTTATTTTTCTTTTATTTGCCTTCTTGACGATATTTTTGCAGGATGTAAAATTCCGGTTGACACTTTTGTTTTGTTTTGCTTTTTACTTCCAGCCTTTCACACAGGTTGTTTCCACTGTCTCCTGGCCTCCATTGTTTTATATTGGAGATCAGCAGGTGTCTGAATCATCATTCCTCAGCACGAACTGTGCCATTTTCCTCAAACTGCTCTACAGAGTTTCTCTTTAACTTTGGCTTACAGCAAGTTGTCCATAATGTGCCTTGGTGTGCTTCTCTTCGTATTTATCCTGATGGGGTTCACCGAGATTCTTGACTTTGTAAATTTGTGTTTCATCATGTTTGGGAAATTTGGGCTGTTGTATCCTTATTTTTCATCCTCATTCTATCTCCTTCCTCTTTCCAGGACTCCAAAAGATGCATATTAGACCTTTTGATATTGTACACTCTTTCTGAATTTTTTTCTCTTTGTTCTTGAGTTTGGATAATTTCTATTGATCTTTTTTTAAAAATATGAATTCAATGGATTTTCTGTCATCCTCATTCTACTGTTGAAGCATCTAGTAAATTTTTGTTAATTTTAAATACTGCACTTTTCAGTTTTATATTGTAATTTTTCTTTTTTAGTTTATATTTAACTGCTAATATTTACTATCTTTATATTTATTATAAGCATATTTCTCTTTACATCCTTGAGCAGTTGTAGCAATTTTTATAAAATCCACTTATGATAATTAGTCTTCATTGATCATCTTTTTTTTTTTGAAAACAGGTCATATTACCCTGTTTCTTCATCCTGAATGTCGTAAAAATTGTAGGTTGCTTTATGCTCTTCAGAAGACCTTTGCTTGATTTTTTAAGCAGGGGTTTAATTGACTGAACTCAAAGTGAAAATTCTATCTCCATTGAGGTAGGCAGCACCTAAATATCAGCTAAATTTCTTCTGCCTTAACTGGGCTGCTGGATTCTGCCCTGACTATTCCTGGTTCTGCATCATCCAGAAATGAGACCAAAATGTATACACAGATTTTGGCTCTCTCTTTTTCCAACACAGTATTAGATGATAATTTGTGTTTTATTTCTGACCAAGAGGAAAGCTTCTTATTATAATCTTAAGAAATTACCAATGAATTCTTATTTTTTCAGTGCTTAAACATGAATTGGGAATGAATTAGCCCAGAGAGACATGCAGTCCTCTTTATCATGTATTATATAGACTTTGTGAAATATCTTCACAAAATTTACACATTGTATATTCATAAATGAGGCTTTTCTGCAGATTTTTGTTGTTGTTAATTCTGTCAAGTTTCAGATCAGTACCATACATTATAAACTGAATCTGGAAATCTTCCTTCCTTTTCCATGACCTGAAATAGATGCAATTACATGATCTTTAAAGGTCTGGTAGCCTTCTGATAAAGCATATAAACCTCACACTCTTTAACTGTGGTCATCTCTGGTGATTATCATATTAGACTTTCTATGTCTACAGAGGTCAGTTTTGATAAGTAGTAGTTTTTAAATTTATTCCAGGTTTTACATTTTTGGTAAATTTATGAAAAAAAGTTTCTTGGGCATTAAAATGTGTATTAGGATATTACTTTTTCCATTTAATTTAATTTAATTTTATTATTTATTTATTTTTTTGCATGGGCAGGCACCAGGAATCGAACCCGGGTCTCCAGCACAGCAGGCGAGAACTCTACCTGCTGAGCCACTGTGGCCCACCCTCCATTTAATTTTAATTTTGTGTTTTTGTAGTTAGCAAATTTTTTGAATTTTTAAAATAAATCCAATTTTAAATATATCAGTTCTACTGTGCTTTTAAAATCTATAATCCAGGAATTTCTGCTTTCATTTTAATGCTTTTCTACTTTCTCTTTCAGTTTAATTTGGTATTTTTTTCCTCTTCCTTTTTGAATTGGGTGTTCCACATATTAAAAAAAAATGTTTTGGTATAATTATTTAATGATGTACATTTTACCCTGATAACTACTTCCAGTTTGTCACGCAGATTGTAATATGCTGGGTTTCAAGAGATTTTGTACCTTAGTTTTGTATTACCATTTTGAATCAAGATTTGTTTAGTGACACGTATTTGTAAAATATAAAAGTAGAACAGTTAAATTCAACAGTTATTGAATTTAACACATACGTTAAATTGCTATAGACACACAAACCTGTGCATAGTTATTCATTATATTATCTGTACTTTTTGCAGTATTTTTCTAAGTATATACATATATTTTCATTTGTTTGGTTCATACTTGGGTTCTGATGATCTTATTTATATAAAATATTTTATATAAAAATATTTACTTTTATATAAAAAAAGTAAATATTTTCTTTACTTTGAAATATTTCATTTTATTTGTTTTGTACTATGATCAGATAATTTTGAGTTTATCATTTCTATTTTGTGAATGTATTGGATTTTTGTTTGTGGACTAAGACAATCTTAAAATGTAATATGTACTCTTGAGGAGAAGGTTCATTTGCAATTATTGAGTATCAATAGTTCATTATATATCTTTAAGATTTTACTCATTGAATATATTGTTTAGGTCTTCTATTATGTTTTATGCATTTCTCCACTTGATCTCTTTTGAATGGATAAAGTTTTACTAATCATTACTATTATTACTGTGTTTCTCTCTATTTCTCCTTGCATCTCCTATAGTTTTGGCATTATGTGTTATTGCTGTGTTATTGAGGGATAAATATTAATCACTGTTATATTTCCATTATGACTTGCAGTCTTATGCATTTTGAAGTGTATTATTTTATTGTTTCAATTATTTCTGGTTGGATATAAAAGTTGCAACTGCCATTTTCTTTTTTATTTGTGTTTAGCTGGCATATCCTTATCTATCATTGTATTTTTAGGCTTTCTGAATCTCTGCTTTAGGTGTATCTACTAGAGAGTATAGTTCTGGATTTAACTTTGTTAATTGATTTTTCCAGATGGAGATATAATCAATATATTTAGACTCAGTTGCTATATTGCTATATAACATATACATTAAATTGCTATAGACACACAAGCCTGTGCATAAATAGTTATTCATTATATTATCTGTACTTTTTGCAGTATTTTTCTAAGTATATACATATATTTTCATTTGTTTGGTTCATACTTGTGTTCTGATTATCTTTATACTAATCTGCATAGTAATTCCTTTATGTTACTTGTCATTCTATTTTTTATATTCTGACTTCTTCTATGGGAAACAATATTTAATTTATCTAGTAAAATTTTCTTCACCTTTCCCTTCTCTTTCTCTCTCTAGCAACTGATTTTGAAATAATATCTTTTTTCCCCACTTATAACACAAGACAATTATGAGGCTTATTCTGTTTATGTATAATCTCTGCATCCTCCCCTTCAATTTTTCAAGGCTGAGCATTGTCAGATCATGCAGTTATTGTACACTGTAATCTAGCTGTTTGTATCATCACTTATTCTTTGATATTCAGTTAAATATACCTTTAATGTTCACCACCAGTTTCTATATGAATGAATGTCCCTAGTCACATTGTTTGTCTGAAATTATTCTTTAATATCATCTTCACAAAGTGCCCAAGAGAACAATACATCTCTGCTGCTCTAGAGAACGATATTGTCATATATAGTATATATAATTAAGACTCATAGCAAAGTTCTTGCACAGTGATGGCTATTTGTTTATGTTTTTTATATTTACAGATTATCTAAGATAGGGTCTCCTTTTTTTCTTTGCATATTTAAAGCATGATCTACTATCTTCTGGCAAAGAAGTGTTACTATCAGAAAGTCCTATGACGGTTTGAATTTTCTTCTTTTCTAGGAGACTTGATATTTTTCTTTTATTTCCAAAGAATTTCGTTTTCTTTGAAGTCCATTCATTCTGCCTTACAGCATTTCAGTGTTGGTCAGTGTGAGTGTGGTGGTTTGGAGCCGAGTGCATCCCAGAAAAACATGTTCTTAAACTTAATCCGTTCCTGTTGGTGTGAACATATTGGAAGAAGGACTCCTTATGAGGGCATTTCAGTTCAGGCGTGACCCTCCTCAATCAAAATGGGTCCTGGGGTTCTGTTACTGGAGTCCTTTTAAAATGAAATGAAATACAGACAGATACAGAGAGAAAGTCAAAGCACAAGAAGCTAAAGTTCAATGGATCCTGGAAGGGAACTGAGAGACCTGGTGGGGCTGGGGGAACCACGTGCTTTGCCACATATCCAAGGAGCCCGGAGCAGAGATCACACCAGCCTGCGGGAAGAAAGCATCACCTTGAAGACACCTGGATGGGGACTTTTCCAGCCTCAAAACCGTGAGCCAGTAAATTCTCACTGTTTGTGCCAATCTATGTGTGGTGTTTGCTTGAGCAGCCACAAAATTCATCTTTTCAAAATGTAGTTTCAAGACTTTTCAGTTTTTTAATTTCACAAACATTTTCAGTGATTATAGCACTTCATTTTGTTTCTGCTCCTTGTCTTGGCATCTTTCTCCATGGGGTTATTTTGTAAATATGTTAGAGATTCTTGATCATCTTCTGGTACTCTCCTTATCTCTAATTCATTCCACCTTTTCCTTAGTTTCTTTTTTTATTTTAAAATGTTTTCTTCCTTCCCCCTTCTATTTACTTTACACTATTACCGGTTATGTATATGAAAACTTTCTTTACTTCTAATTTAGTTTTCATTTTAGAAATGATTTATTTCATTTTTTCTTACTTTCCCAGATACTAGGCTTTTAAAATTCTGGTGTTAGTATATCTTTTCAGATATTCTGCATTCCCTTAGGTACCTTTAGTTTTTTTTCTTAACCACATAAAAGTTACTATCTTCTGAAATTACTATATAATGTTCAAAAGAAAACATAACCAACTGGGAAAAATAATTGCAGCTCACATAATTGATTTTTTAATTAATAGTCTGAATATGAATTAGAACAATTTTAAGAAATAGAGATAGTGAAAATCTGGATATATGTGATAATCAGGAAACTGGCCATTTTTTTTCAAATTGGCAAAATATCTAAAAAATAAAGTGTTAACAAAACAAACAATTGTATGAGGACTCTCAGAATGAGGGCAATTTTGCAGGAAATTTGTACTAATTTCTATTTTTTTCAGAGTGCTGATGAAAGTAGACATAGGTACAACTTTCTTAGAAAATGGGTTGTTAATAAATACCAAAAAAATGAAATAACTTTCAAAGTAGCTTGCTTTATGATCTAGCAATTCTACTTCTAGGAATTTAATATAAGGAAATAATCAGATATGAAAAAAAGTTTTTTGATAAAGGTAATCTTAACTTTCATATTTAGTATAAATAATTATACTCCACCGTAGGACATTTACTATAAAAAATCTTGAGACATCCAAAAGATAAAGTAGCATAAAACATCAAAATAACGTTCTAGAAGCATGTTTGGTATCATGAAGAAATGCTGCCATATATGGCCAAGTATAAGAAAAAAGTAGTTTAAAAATTGTACCTTTAACATATTCCCAACTAATGCCAAAAATACTCCCAGAAATAAGACTGAAAGTATTTGTTCAAAATTATTGGAAGAATCGGGCTATAGGAGATATTTTTCTCTTCTCATTTTTTATATTCAATAAATTACTTGATATTCAAGTATATTTGACATATTACTTGAAATATACATCTAATGGAAATACATATATTTTAAAGAAAAATATCACCTAATATTGATGCTATCACTTCTTCCTTCCAGTTTCTTTTTTGTCAACTATTTCCATTGGAAGAAAACAAATACATGATAATCTAATTTTTAGAACAGGTGTTTAGATGTGAATCAGACGATCTTTATCTTCATTCGTTTGTGACCACGAACAATTATCTCATCAACATAGGAATATACTATGGTCATGCCACACTTTCAAATAATGAGCCACTTTGTTAGCAGTGTTGACTTGTAGTTAGTTAATTCATGCACCTTAATTAAGTGTGATGTCGTGTTGACCACCTCCTCTCTTGCCTTAAGGGCCATGACATGACAGTTAAGTACAAAACAATAAAGGCTTTTTTGGAGGTGACACCTAAGAGACGCGTTGGCTTCCAAGAGAGTCACAGCTGTGTGACCTCTTGGGGTTAGATGGAGTTAGCACTTTCTTTTAGGCTTTGCTTTCTTTTTTAAATGAAAGTGTCTCTATTTTAAAACGGGTGTCCTGCTGTCCCCCCCAGCAGAGTGAACTCCAGGCCACTGAGCAGACCCGTTCCCTGCCCCGCCCCGCCGGCCGCGGCAGTGCCGCCCTCCCATCCCCCCACCCCCAGGAGGGGGCTACCTGGCTACTCCAGGTCTTTTTTGGGCTGAAAGTTATGACAAAAGTTCAGACAAAAGGGATGCCATCCCCCCATAAACACCCGATGAACCTTTCCTCGCTCTAAAAGTACAGAAAGAAGAGTTTTACACTGGGACGCTTGCGTTCCGAATTCCTCCTCAACGGCTGCTCCCAGACCAGACGCCACCAGGCAAAGCGGACGCCTCGGCTGACCTATGTCTGCCTGGCCACTGAGACAGTTCACAGGTAACAGCTCCTACCAGCGAGGAAGACAATTAAATTTCTCATCCAGACATCACACACTCACACACACACACACACAGCTATAGGTTTCTTTGAGGCAAGTAGAGTTTGAATGATTAAAGTTGTAATCTAGAGTCTATATAATTTTCTAGTTCCCCATAAATTAAAATCAATTAATGACTGAGTCAAAAGGTTTACACTTGTCTGTACATTAACAATTTCCACAACTCGCTGTCGTTAGAAATCTCCTACAAGATGTTTGTCTTTTGGCAATGCGGCTTGTTGGGCTTAATTAGGGCGTGAAGTGAATTAGAAGTGACATCATTATGGAGAAATGGATGAGTCTGCTGGGAGCGGGTCAGCGGCGTGTTTACAGGAGGAGCTGAAGGAAGGCCTGGGGCATGGGCATGCTCGTTCATTAAAGGTTTATGTGCTTCATGCAATTAAAAGAAATCTTCCTTGTTGGGCTCCTGCACCCTATCCGCAGCCCCCAGTCTCTCCGGGGATATGGGGAGCACTCTATAAACAGCAGTTAATAAAAACCAACAGGTTCGTAAGCCTGAAGTTCAATTGGCCTCTTTTTATTTCTTCCCAGAATACTTGGAAGATAATTTGTACATGGTATTTATGTAGCTTAGGTGTGATTCTCAAGCACGGAAATGGTTCTTTCTATTACTTTCTACTGCTTTCACTCCATGCAAATCACATCACAAAGGGGCTCACCCAAGAACAGAATTGACTTGTTTCCCATTAGAAGACCCGAGCTCCGGGCTTAGAGGTCAGCCCTGGGTGACCTTGGTCTAAGGGTTGTATCAGGCCCACGGCGGTTGGGAGCAGCTGGCCCGGTCCAGCCCGGGGACGGTCCAGGGTCCTGAGGACTGCGTGGGGGCTGCTGGGCCGGGGATTTATTGTCTCACTGTTCTGGAGGCCCCGAGTTGAAGCCACGGGGCCGCGCGTCCCGCCAGGCGCTGAGAGCACCCAGCATCCCTGGCACTCCTCGGTTTGTGGCAGGGCCGCTCCAGCCTCCGGCTCTGTCCTTCCTGGGCTTTGGCACCTCTGTCCAAATGTCCGTCTTGCTATCAGGACCGGTCACATCGGACAGGGCCCACCCCGCTCCAGCGTGGCCTCATCTTAACCCATCCGCCTACAAAGACCCCCTTTCCAGATGTGGTCCCAGCGGCAGGGCCAGGCGAGCCCCTGGACGCAGCTCGTGGGGACACGCGTGTCAGCGTCGCAGGGACCCAGAGGGGACCCTGGGCCTTAGCCGCTGAGCCTCCGATTTTAGAGCTGGGGGTGGACACTCCGGCCAGGACCAGCAGCAGGGGTGGACTTCCCATTGCCAGGGTGTGGAGGGAGGGGGTGATGGCCGGAGTGGCACCCCGCCTGCTGGCAGACCCCTCCTCCTGGATAGCTCTGCTGGAGGGGCCTGGGGGCTTCTTGCTACACCCCCAGAAAGAATGTCTGGCTTCCTGGGCCAAATCAACTTCTTTCCTTCCTTCCTTCCTTTCCTCCCTCTCTCTCTTTCTTCCCCCTTTCTTTCTTTCTCTTACTCTTTCTTTCTCGAATGCTCATGGTACCTTCATTTGCAATGATCCCGAACTGGAAACACAGCAAAGTTCTGCCACAGGTGACGAAAAGGAGGTGTGCCTACACAGTGGGGACTGCACCCCGAGGTCAGGGAAGCATGCTGTCCCGTGCAAGAATGTGGACAAATCACACTCGTGTCAGGCGTAAGGGAGCACATCGGATATTCAGACTCTAGAGCAGGCGAGACTATGATAACATAAACAGAAGGGTGGTCACCTCCCCCACAGAGAGGCACTGGGGAGTTTCCTGGGGTGCTGAAAACTTCCCAAAGATCTTGGTGGTATGTGCACAATCAAGATTTATTCATTATATCTCAACAATAAATACATGACCATGGAACAAAACAATGTTACCGATTTTATTTTAGTTTTAACTAAACTTAAAATTTTGAGATCATTTTAGATCCACATGCAGTCATAAGAAATAATACAGAGAAATCCGTGTACCCTTTACCCAGTTTTTCCCAATGATTGTCTCTTGCAAAACTAGAATGCAATAATATAAGTAGACTATTGGCATCGATGCAATCTATTGACTTCGTCCCAATTCCCCAGTTTTGCTTATCCTTCTACACGTGTGTGTGTGCACACATGTAGCCCCGTGCAATTTTATTCTGAGTGCGTGTCCGTCTGCATGAGTGCACTCAAGGCACAGAGCAGAACCTTTACAAGGCCCCCTGGCCTTGCCCCCCTGGCCCTAAGCTCTGGCGCCCACTATTCTGCTCTCGATTTCTACACCGTTCTGTCTCCAGAGTGTTATGTGAATGGACTCGTGCAGTATGTAAACTTTTGGGACTGGCTCTTTCCCACGCAGCCTAATTCTCTGGAAGTTTCTCAAGTCTGTTATATGTACCCAGAATCTATTCCTCTCCATTGCTGAGCAATGTTAAACAGTCCTGACGCATCCCTATCTGTTTATCATTCCCTGGCACCTGGGAGCTTCCAGTCGGGGCTACCATGAGTGAACTTCTCTGAACATTCATTCCTGCAAGATTTCTGTGTGAACATTCATTTTTATTTCCCTGGGAGAATGCCCAAGAGTGCAGCTGCAGGGTCATTTAGTAATTGTATGTCTATTACTTTTAAAATGCAATTTAGGTTTTTTTTTTTTTTTGCATGGACAGACACCGGGAATTGAACCTGGGTCTCTGGCATGGCAGGCAAGAACTCTGCCACTGAGCCATGGTCACACTGCTTTGCAATTTAGTTTTATATGTTCGGAAGCTACCAAACTGTTTTCCAAAGTGGCTGAACCATTTTCCATGTTGCCAGCAAAGTAGGATGGTTCCAGTTTCTCCACAGCCTCCCCAGCCTTTGGAGCTGTCAGTGTTTTATTTTGTTTCTGACCACATGCAGGGATAGCTCATCGTGGTTTCAGTTTGCATCTCTCTAGAGGCTAATGATGTTGAGCCTCCTTTCCTGTGATTATTTGCCATCTGTACATCCTGTTGGTGAAATGTCTGCTCATGTCTTTCAGTCATTTTATAACTGGATTGTTCGTCTTTCACTTTTGAGTTTTGAGAACTCCTTATACATTCTCTATACTAGTCCTTTATCAAGTATTTTCTCCAAGTCTGTAGTTTGGTTTTTCAGCCTTTTCACATCGTCCTTCATTGAGTGAATGTTTTTAGTTTCGGTGAGGTCAAATTGATTAAGCCAATTTTCCTTTTATGATCATGGTTTTGATGTCAAGTCTAAGAACTCTTTGCCTAGCCCTAGAGCCCAAAGATTTTCTCCTATTTTTTAAAAACGTTTTATAGGTCTACATTTATCATTTAAATCTGTGATCCACTCTGAGCTTTTGAATGATGTGTGGAAATAGGTTGGTTTCATGCTTTTGTCTACGGATGTCCAGTCAGGCTACTCTTTAGCCATAATCAAACTGCATTCCTGGGGCCTGGATCCCAGGGCAGCTGTCGAGAGGCGACAGGGAGTGTGCACAGGCACGCAGTGGGCTCGGCCGAGGCTCCAAGGCCAAAGGGCAGGAGTGCCCGCACAGCTCAGGTCTCCAGGATCCTCCCCGTGGGGTAAGGGCACCCGCTGGGCCAGCCTGCCACAGGGGCGCAGCCTATGCCAGTTCCCAGCCTCAGGGACGCAAGGGGAAGGTGCCCGGCTAGGGCCGTTACAGACCTACTCTTCCTGGGAACAACAGCCAGGAAATGGGAAGTTTCCAGCAGGGGAGTTTTCAAACTCCCAGCCCCTCTCTACCCCACCGCTTAAGCTGTTGTCCCCCCTTCTCTCCACATGACACCCCCTCCAGAGGTGCATAAGGCAGGAGCTGTACAGTTTTTCTCATCCCTTTCTTCCCTCCTTATCTCCCAACATCCAATCCATCAGCCAACCCACTAAGTTTTAGCCCAAAACCCATGTCAAACAGCCACACCCTTCACTGCCACCACTGACCCCAGCTGGCCTGTCCTCCTTGGATGCTGCAATGGCCTCTGGAGTCTCCTGTCTTTGTCTACTCCTGCTCCTTCAAATGGGCGAGGGTCTCCCACTGCTCCTCAATAATGCCCACCTCTTCCCTGTGGCCACCGCGGCAGCCCACTCTCGACTCAGCTCACGGATCAGCCTGTGGCCTCTGCCATGTCCCCCGACCCTGGGGGCAGTGTTCTCGGGGTGCTCCTTGCCCTCTTCCAACCAGGGCTGGCAGGAGGCGCAGGAGCAAAGGGTTTGGCAGCTCCGGGAACTTTCAGGCAGTCCCAGAAGA
>PVIY010049816.1:0-16530 GCA_004026745.1 Myrmecophaga tridactyla
TTTTTTTTTTTGGCTTTTAAAACGGGGAATTTATTAAGTTGCAAGTTTACAGTTCAAAGGTCATGAAAATGTCCAAATTAAAGCAAGGCTATAAAAATGTCCAATCTAAGGCATCTGGGAAAGATATCTTGGTTCAAGAAGGCCGATGACATTCAGGGTTTCTCTGAATGATGATCTTTTGTTTTGAGGAGCAATTTGAAAATCAGTATGACAATTCTATCTCCTAGATTTTCCAGGTCCATTTCAATTCCCATAATTCAGATCCATTGCCAGATACAGGTATTCATTTTTGGTTTAGGAAATAAGGTTATCATATGAGTGTGACATAGAGATAGAGTTGCTTTGAGTTCTGTTTGGAAGGTGCAGTAGGAATCCAAGCTTACTGGGGAGTGTGGAGACCAGGGTCTACCTTGGGGTCCTGACTTTGTCATCATCATCCTCAGCTGGCAATGAACAAATAACCTAGCTATCAGAGTGCCCAGACACCGCTTTTCTTACCTAAAGTCTATCTTAAGCTTCTTCTTTTTACTTACTTTTTAAAAATTGTACAATATAACACATACACAAATCAAAGAAAGAAAAAAGCAATAGTTTTCAAAGCACTCTTCAACAAGTGGTTACAGGACAAATCCCAGTGTTTCTCATGGGCTACCATATGATCCTCTCAGATTTTTCCTTCTAGCTGCTCCACAATATAGGAGGCTAGAAGGAATAAATATTTTTTTATCATCACAATCAACTTTTTAAAATTTTGTGTGAAAACTAACATATATGCTAAAAAGCAAAAAATTTCAAAGCACATCACAACAGTTAGTTGCAGAACAGACTTCAGAGTTTGATATGGGTTACAATTCTACAATTTTAGGTTTTTCCTTCTAGCTGCTCTAAAATGCTAGAGACTAAAAGAAACATCAATTTAATGGTTCAGCAACCATATTTGTTTGTTAAACCTTATCTTCTCTGTACAACTCCACCATCACCTTTGATCATTCTATCCACTTTTTAGGGGTAGTTGGGTTATGGCCATTTTAACTTTTTCATGTTGGAAGAGGCTGTCATACTATCGGGTAGGGAGATGGAACTAGCTGATGTTGTGGAGAGGCTGGGCCCTCTAGGTTTCATGACTTATCTGGACCAGAGACCTATCTGAGGTTGTAGGTTTCTGGAAAGTTACCCTAGTGCATGGAACCTTTGTAGAATCTTATATATTGCCCTAGGTGTAAAAGATACAATAAGATTTTGAAGGGACTTTTTGTGAGAACCACCATATTTTCAATTGCACTTAAATCCTGTAGATTTTAGGTCTGAATTTACAGGCAGGCAGGCAGGCAGGCAGGCATCCTGCTACCACAAGAAGCCTGAGAATGAAGAAGCACAAAAGAGTAGAGACAAACAACAGAGGGGAACAGCATCCTGACAACTTCACTTGAGCCTCTGCACCAACCCTGTTGCCTGGTTGCAGCCCTAATCTCAGACTTTTCAGTTATATTAGTCACTATAGTTCCCTTTTTTGTTTGTTTGTATAAACCAGAAAAATTGATTCTAAATGTATCTTCAGAAATCAAGTGGGTTCCTCAATGCTGTCTCCTTCTATATTATCCCTCTAAACCTATATTTACTTCTCTGTGCCTCAGTTTCTCCTTTTTAAAAATAAATAAATGATTGCAACTATAGAGAGGTGCAAAGATTAAAAACATAATACATATGAAACTAATAGCCCTGTACAATATCTAGGTTAAAAAAAAAATCACATGACAACTTTTCTAAATTAAATTAGAACTGCCTCCAAGCCTTCAATTATTAGTGTGGGAAGACACAGTATCAGTCATTATTGTGAGCTCTTGTCCCTCTTTAATGTGGTAAAATCTGTCAAAATTACCTAGGAAGGATTGCAGACAATCTTTGGTGTATCGTGGTTGCTACTGGGAGGCTCCTTCTGTAAGGTCATTCGAAGGCAGAATGCCCCACGACCTCTGCCACTAGCTCTGGAAACTGATGTAGCTCCCCAGATCACATGTTTGATTCTCCCACTAGGGAGCGCCCAGCTACATTCACCTCCCACACAAAAGCCTAGAAGGAGTCATATAACAGAGACCTCTCAACTTTCGTCTTGGGCCAGGAAACACAAAAACAACCAACAATCTGTGTTAGGCAGCCTCTGAGACGCCCCCAGCGATATCCTGCCTCTTGATACTCATTCACTTGAGCAATCCCCTCCCACTGAGTGTGTGCTGGACCTACTTACTCACTTCTAATGACCAGAGCACAGCATATGTGATTGAATGTCACTTCTGAGATAGTTTATAGAAAGGTGGTGAGCTCTAGCTTGTCTGTCCTCCCTCTCTCTCCATCACTGCTCCAGGGAAGCCAGCTGCCATATTGGGAACTGCCCTATAGAGAATCTATATGACAAGGAACTGGTGTCTAAAACAGCAGCTAAGAGGTCTCAAAGCCTGCCAATAGCCGCATGAGTGAGCTTGGAAGCAATGGATCCTCCCCAAGACACACAGTGAGATGGCAGCAATCCCAGCCAAAACTTGAGTGTAGTCTTGAAAGTGACCCTGAGCCAGCAAAGCAGCACCCACATGCCTGACTCACAGGAACTGTGAGAAAATAAATGTGTCTTTGTTTTAAGCCACTAGGACTTGGAATAACTTGTTATGCAGCAAAGGATAGCTAATACACAGCCTCTAAGACCAAAAGCTCAGAATTTCCTGGAAAAGAGGGCAAAAATTACCTATTCATCTTTCTGAGGGTCTCTTTTGTCAGGAAGTAGAAAATAGTAACAAATAGCTTGTGATAAATGCAAATTACTTGAAGCTGTGTAAGTAGCCGCAACAGCATTTTCTAGTTAGGGAAATGACTACCTCTTGTCATTGCCAAACTCCTTCACACACAACCTGTTCTAGTTTGAAATGATGTACGTACCCTAGAAAAGCCATGTTTTAATCCTAATCCCATTTTGTAAAGGTAGCCATATCTTCTAATTCCTATTCAGTATTGTACATTTGAAACTATAATCAGATCATCTCCCTGGAGATGTGATTTAATCAAGAGTGGTTGTTAAGGTGGATTAGGTAGAGGCATGTCTCCACCCATTTGGGTGGGTCTTGATTAGTTTCTGGAGTCCTATAAAAGAGGAAACATTTTGGAGAAAGAAGGAGATTCAAAGAGAGCAGAGCTGAATGACATAGCCATGAGGAGAGTCCACCAGCCAGTGACCTTTGGAGATGAAGAAGGAACATGAATCCCAGGGAGCTTCATGAAACAGGAAGCCAGGAGAAGAAGCTAGCAGATGATGCTGTGTTCACCATGTGCCCTTCCAGATGAGAGAGGAACCCTGACCATGTTCACCAGGTGCCTTTCCAGATGAGAGAGAAGCCCTGTCTGTGTTGGACATATGCCCTTCCACTTGAGAGAGAAACCCTGAACTTCATCGGCCTTCTTGAACCAAGGTGTCTTTCCCTGAATGCCTTTTATTGGACATTTCTATAGACTTGTTTTAATTGGGACATTTCTCAGCCTTAGAACTATAAACTAGCAACTTATTAAATTCCCCTTTTAAAAGCCATTCCATTTCTGGTATATTGCATTCTGGCAGCTAGCAAACTAGAACACCCCCTAAACTCAAGAGTTAATCAGCACCATCCCAAACCCCTCCAACAAATGGGTGGGACATTCAGGCCCAGTAAAGCTCTTCATTGATTCTATTAGTATACTTGAACATAGCTGTCATTTATTAAGTGTCATTATTACAATAGACAAGATAAGGATTAAATGTAATGTCTTTTCTACTAACTATAACCTGCTAAACTAGACATTTTAATCTCCACATTTCATATAAGGAGATTGATATCGAGAAGTAAAAAAAGGCAGAAGTAACAGTCTGCCTTGGGAATGTTAGCTCATTACTTACGAGAATAAAAACATTTGCCATTTTGAATCTGTATGACAGTCCTGATGATACCATCAAAAAGTAATAATCTCAGTATTTTGGAGGTCACCCTCTGAGAAGAGATGTGCAGTGATGCCACCTGATGGAGCCAGGTTAATTGTGAGCCCAGAGGGGGCTCCCTGTGGCAGCTTCAGATTAAGCACGTGTCTTCCTGGCTTCCAGGGTGAATCCCAAGAAGCAATAAAGCCTCAGTTGTTTTGGTTTTTTTTAAATTAATTTTACATATTTTTTAAAATACCAAAAAACCCCAAACAAACGCAAACATTTGTAACTTTTGATCACTCCATTCTACATATATAATCAGTAATTCACAATATCATCACATAGTTGCATATTCATCATCATGAATATGATGATGTCCTTGAACTAATGTTCAAGGAAGAGTAGAAGGACCCCAATTGTGCTTCCCTTCTTCAAGGTCCCCTCTTTTGAGATTCCTGGGATCCCCTCTCTCCAACTAGGAAAATAGTTAACTTTGAGGAGTCTTCCAGCTCACTGGCTTTAAAGGAAGTCTCTTTGATTTTGTTTGAGGGAACTCTTCAGCCTTCATGTCTCCCTGGACTCCTTGATACTTAGTGGAATTCTCCCTTCAACTGCAGCATCTTTAACCTTGGCTTCCTGACTTTTTTGTGGCTGGAGGCTTGTGGGACACAATTCCCACTCTTACCTTGACTCATTGCCTGCCAGCGCTCCATGAGTTCTCAGCTCTGGGTGGCCTTGATAGGCCCCAGGACAGTCCCAGGCTGCCAGGTTTGGTCCGTGATGCTGGGTGTGAACAGATGAAAGGTCTGTTTGTTCCTTTCCCCAGTCTGACTCATATCAGAGCAGGACCCTCTCAAGGCCATCTGGCCTTCCTCACCTATGAGTGAGCAGTCAGAGAGAGGACTGCCCAAGGAGGGGGCTAAATATTTTATCATTTTGTTTCCCTGAACTGCCTTAGGGTTTCTTCTAAGGAACTTGAGCTGCAGGATAGCACAAGTAATGCAAAAGTCTCAAATAAGGAAGTTCTTTCTCCACATGATCCTCAATGTATGGTTCAGTCAGGAATTCGCTTAAGAGGGACACAGCATTGCCAACCTACAGGACATGGCTCAGACTCCAGCCTCTGCTCAGCAGCCCTTCAGCCCTGCTCTCCACATCAGCCTGAATGCAAAGGCTTGGGCCGGGGTGGGGGGGTGGGGGTGGGGCCCCTGGGATGGGAAGGAGGTTGGTGACCATAGCAGCTAGGCGTTTAACAGAGTTGTGATGCATTTGTGCATTGGCTCTGGTGTCTTTTCCCTTCTCTTTCCACCTCTGTATTCAGTGACTTCATTTTAGTACCTTGAAATCACCTTTGAATGGAATACTTTCAATTTTATTCTTTGGTCATAAACTGTTGAAATCAAGCACTGTGTTCTTTCCTGGTTTTGATTTTCTCAATTCTCTGCTAATGGATAACCTTCCTTACCATATAATGAAGTACTACCAATTCCTTTCTTTGCCTGTTCTCTCCTGCATCTGTAGCTTCTCTTAGAACCTCACCTCTAAAGAGTTACCCTTCATTGCCCCCTCCTTCCATACCTACTCTTTCTTCACTTCAGGGAGTTTTTCTGTGCAGAAAACATCCATCCACCCATTGACAAAAGCCTCTCTGGCTTTCTCATTTATGGCTTATTCTGGTCCTGACTAATCTTAAAGGCCCCACGACTCCCATGAGTTAAAATACCCTTCAAAGATTAAGAAAAGAGTAGTTGCAGGAAGCCTTTCCAGGTGGGAAAAGGGGTCTATAAAAATATTTCATCGACTGGGATTTCTCAAAAATGGGAATGTCATAAAAGACAAAGAAAGGCTGAGGAATGTTACAGTTTAAAGAGGATTAAAGAGACATGAAAACTAAATCTAATATGTGATCCTACACTGGATCCTGCAATCTGGAGAAAAACAGAGCTCGAAAGTTCACTCCTGGGTAAACTGACAGATTTAAAGTACAAATGATAAAAAATAAATGAAAATCCTATAACAATGATAGATTAACCGAATTTAAATTTACTGGAAATTCACACTAAAGTACATAACAGTAAAAGGCTATGCTGTATACAACTTACGCTCAAACATTCAGGAAAAAATAATAATTTGTACACATAAAGAAAGCACAAATGAAACAGTGTTAAACACAGGTGCATTTGAGTGAAGGGATTTTTGTCATTTTTCTGTATGCTTATTTCCAAACAAAATGTTTTTAAAAATTGCCCATGGACACTGTCCCTTGGAGTTCAACCTTCTCTTTGAGATCTTATGACTTTTATTTTGACAGTGTTCAAAACCACAAAAGTATGCAGTTCCAACTATATGTAGCTATATCAAGTTTTGTCCAGAATCCTAACATTAAGAAAACTGAGATTTTCTATGAGAGTTTGACAAAATACTGAAAAGGAACAAAAATAAAATGAAATAAAAAATATATACAAAATACCCCACATACATACACACACACAAAGAATCATTTTTACAGCAAAGTATAGATTTTTGGCACTGAGCACATATGAGTTTAAATTTGTGCTCTGTCACATACTAGATGTGGGTCTCAGGATAACATTTTTACTTCTCGATATCAATCTCCTTATATGAAATGTGGAGATTAAAATATCTAGTTTAGCAGGTTATAGTTAGTAGAAAAGACATTACATTTAATCCATATCTTGTCTATTGTAATAATGACAATAAATGACAGCTATGTTCAAGTATACTAATAGAATCAATGAAGAGCTTTACTGGGCCTGAAATTTCCTATTCAGAGACAACTAGACTCTAGTCCTTGATAAACTGATCCAACTTTGCCTGATACCCTGCCTCTCAACTCCCTTTCCTGAGGAGACACACTATTTTTTTTTGTTGTTGTTGTTATTTTTGTTTTTTAATTTTATCATAGAAGTTTTCAAATGTACACAAGAGTGAAGATGAAATTATATATGGCGACACTCAACTTTAACATTTCTCTTTATTTTGCCATCTGTGATACCCTCCAAGATTTTTTAAATCACACGAACTGCTGAATTAAACAATTTGCCACATGCTCTGACTCACCCTCTCAAACTCTCTCTATCTCGCCATTCTTTGGCTTTTACCCTCAGAGGGACATGCTTTCCCCCAGCAGATTTATATACCATTCAGAATGGATGTTCACTGAGCTTTATAGTCTTTATATAGGACTAGTCTTCATAGTTCTGCCTTGGGAATGTTAGCTCATTGCTTAGAATAAAAACATTTGCCATTTTGAATCTGTATGACAGTCCTGATGATACCATCAAAAAGTAATAATCTCAGTATTTTGGAGGTCACCCCCTGAGATGAGATGTGCAGTGATGCCACCTGATGGAGCCAGGTTAATTGTGAGCCCAGAAGGGGCTCCCTGTGGCAGCTTCAGACTAAGCACGTGTCTTCCTGGCTTCCAGGGTGAATCCCAAGAAGCAATAAAGCCTCAGTTTTTTTTTTTTTAATTAATTTTTAAATATTTTTTAAAATACCAAAAAACCCCAAACAAACGCAAACATTTGTAACTTTTGATCACTCCATTCTACATATATAATCAGTAATTCACAATGTCATCACAGAGTTGCATATTCATCATCATGATCATTTCTTGGAACATTTCCATCCATTCAGAAAAAGAAATAAAAAGAAAACAGAAAAAAATTCATACATACCATTACCCCCTCACCAGCATTTCATTCTAAATTTATTTTAACATTTGTTCCCCCTATTATTCATCTTTATTCCATATGTTTTACTCATCTGTTGATAAGCTAGATAAAAGGAGCATCAGACACAAGGTTTTCACAATCACACAGTCACATTGTAAAAGCTATATCATTTTATAATCATCTTCAAGAAACATGGCTACTGGAACACAGCTCTACATTTTCAGGCAGTTCCCTCCAGCCTCACCACTACATCTTGACTAACAAGATGATAATCTATTTAATGCATAAGAATAACCTCTCGACTCTGTCTGGAATCTCTCAGCCATTGATACTTTATTTTGTCTCGTCACTCTTTCCCCTTTTGGTCAAGAAGTTTTTCTCAATCCCGTGATGCTGAGTCTCAGCTCAGTCTAGGGGTTTTCTCAGTCCCTTGATGTTGAGTCTCAGCTCATTCCAGGATTTCTGTCCCATGTTGCCAGGAAGGTCCACACCCCTGGGAGTCATGTCCCATGTAGACAGGAGGAGGGTGGTGAGTTTGCTTGTTGTGTTGGCTGGAGAGAGAGGCCACATCTGAGCAATGAAAGAAGTTCTCTTGGGGGTGACTCTTAGGCCTAATTTTAAGTAGACTTGGCCTATCTTTTGCGGGGTTAAGTTTCATATGAACAAACCCCAAGATTGGGGGCTCGGCCTATAGCTTTGATTGTCCGCACTGTAAAGCCTCAGTTTTGCCTGCTGTCTGTTCTTCTACTTATTTTCCTCTCTATTTTTTGCATTTCGAGTTTGTTTACAACCACTAAGTAATTCTCCATTGGTGACACCAGTGATTGGGAATTTGATTTTAGATTCTGACCATTAGGTGACTCCATAACTGGACTAGTGAATTATAAAGATTTATTCTCTGTTGGCTGAGAGATGAAAAAGAATTTGTCTATTTTGAGCTCAAATAAATTAAGAATTCAAGGTCTGTCAGAAAGGGGAATAACTGTTTCATATCCAGACCAGCGAGCCTTTTGTATTTCTGTGTTTATTTTTGACTCGTGACTAAAATTTTGTAGCTCTGACGTTTTAAACTTTCTATATGTTTAAGAGTCTAGTTGTATGAATGTGTAGTGTTTTCCTATGTCAAGACAGTAGTAACAAATAAGACTATAAAGCTACTTAAATTTAATGAGTTCTCTTCTGATTGACACTTAGAGGTAAATAAGCACTTATATACATCAGATGTTCCTAAAATTTCCAGAATATAAGAAACTTGAACTCAAACTTTAAGTGGGCTAGACTTAAATGATAATTACTCTTACGGAAACTTATGTACCAATGTTTTAAGAAGCTAGGTTCACATGATTAAGGTAAATCTTTGATTAATGTAGTTAATTCTGTCTTTATAAAAACAATTATATTGAAGACTTCATATCAAAAGAAACAAGAAGTCCAGGAAGATGGAGAAGAAATACTTTTCCTTACTCATCCCATTGTGTACTACTAAAATCCTTTTATATTTTGTCCCAAGAAAGGGACAAAATATAAAATGTCTAGATATAACATTTAAACATTCCCTCAATTGGGGATGTGTATCAGACCACCTATGGAGTCATAAAAATAGAAATATCCAGGCCCTACTTGAGACTTATTGAATCTCTTTCTCTTCTTGATATGAAAAGTTATGTCTCCACAGTATTACATCTGATTTCTCAAGATGCTTCCTCTACAAAATTATTTCAACTATGTTATAAATCAGATGTAATACTGACTTCCTCATAAACAGGCTTACTCATTAACCTTAAAGATATTTTGCCTCAAAATTCTTGAATGGCTTTATTATTTTTGTTTTGCATGCTACAGAAGCAACCAATTTGCCTTGCCAGTTGCA
Source organism: Myrmecophaga tridactyla (assembly GCA_004026745.1). Lineage (NCBI taxonomy): Eukaryota > Metazoa > Chordata > Mammalia > Pilosa > Myrmecophagidae > Myrmecophaga > Myrmecophaga tridactyla. The sequence goes on from PVIY010049816.1 coordinate 9,506, forward strand.
TTATTCTTATTATAAAGCTTTATCAGACCTTTCACGTTGGAAAATTATCAGCAATTAATTAACCATAGCCATTAAGTCTCTGTCATCTACAGATGATTTCTAGTTTATTCTGCTGTTTGCCCAATGGCTCTATTATAACTGACCAGCCAGAGTTTGTAGCTTCAGCAAAGAACGATAAATTCAGAATTTCCTGGAAAAGAAATACACAAGGTAGCACAAACTATGGACACCTCAAAAAAAGACACTTTAAGCACAAGTTTCTAAGCTGGCATTGCTTCAACAACTTTCAGACTGTACCACTGAACTGAGTCAGGATTTCCAGAAGTGTTTTGTTTCAACGGATGAATTTTATTGCATCTTTAAAACATCACAAATATGTGTTAGAATCATCTGGTATTTTGTTGGTTCCATAACTGGAGAATTCGTAGCTCTTCTTCATCAGCCTGCTGAACTGTTCCTTTTTCAGAGACATAAATACCTTCCAAAAGTGTTCTGGTATCCTTGTTTATAACTGCTGTGGCTTGCTGAATTAAGGCAGTTCAATGAGTTCCTTCAAGCATTAACTTATCTTCCTGGGGCTAAGATACTGAACAAGCCACAGCTGGCGTCATCTGAACCCTGTGGATGCATTCTTCACCCAAGAAATTTGAATCTCAACAAGAGACCCACTGTCCTGAATAACAACATTGATGGGGAAGTGAGAGTACCCAGACCTCACTTCGGAAGGAAAGTCCAAACTCACATCCTTGATTGCCTTCTGTGCGAGACAGTAGGGAGTGTGAACTGTAACCACTTCCTTTCTATTTCCCCCACCATTTGTCAACCTGAAGTGTCTTCTCTTTCTCTCCAAGGAGACTGAGTTCCACATCAGTGGGATTGAAGTCCCTCCACAGGGTCCCTCTGGGGCCATTCACAACAACTGTGGGTCCCTTCAGTGTGAGGTCAACATTTTCGGGAATGTTGACATTTTTGTTAAGAATGGTCATTCTGGTGGTAGGTACGGCAAACACAAAAGAACTTACAGAACTTTTTTAGTGGAGAATCAGATGGCTTCCTGAGATAATTTTGCCCAACTTTATACTTGTTTTTACAGATAGGATTCCTTGCCATCTTTGGATAGCCATTGCTGGAAGTCTATGCTGCTTTATTATAGAGCAAAATCTAACAATTGCCCAGAAATAATAGAAAGTTCTCAATTTGGCCATTGATAAGTATTTATTTCAAAATTATGTTTTCAAGATTGTTGTACAATTGACAAGTAAACACAATACTTTTTACATTAAGATACAAGAAAATCACTTTAAAAATACATGCCTAAGTCAGAAGAGCTATATTTTTGTTTTGTTTTATTTTGAACACCTATAATATTCACTGTGTCCACTAAATGCCAGGCATTGTGTTACGTCCTTTATGTAAATAACCTGTTCAATTCTTAGAGAAATACTGTGGGAAGGAACTCTTATTACTTTCATTGCATAATTGAAGATATTGAGGCTCAAGGAGGTTTAAGTAACCTGCCCAAGATCACAAGGAATGCAAGGAAATTTTATGAAAAAAGTTTGAAAATTTCCAAAAGGATCACTTGTGTCTTAAATTGAAAACTAAGTATTGTCTAGCATACACTTCAAAGTTACCTGATTTTACGGGGTCCTTGAGCTTTCCTTGCTTTTGTGCTACTTACAACTCATAACGGAGAGCAATGCAATGACTCCCAGCCAGACAGGCATATATATTTTGTCTGATGAAAGGTCAACTGATTTCCCTCCCTACTTTGAAGAAACCAGTTTTGCATCTATTAAGCACATTCATTTGAGCATTTATGATGACCTATATATGGCTGCTTTTTATATTTTCCTTTGAACATCTAACTAGTTCTCTCATTAATGAATGAATTCAAAATCTTTGACATTTTAAATTTGTAGGATATTCGTAATTGTACCTTTAACAGGTATTTATCTATTCACATTATATAGTATCTATGTAGAGGAGAGATTTAAACTCTAATAACCCAATTCTTGAGCCTGGCCCCTAACCAATACACCTTCTATGACAAGTTCTTTGTGTTCACGTATTTTAGCTTTTGTAACTCAATTTGTCTCTTACATCTGAAATTTCTCATTTCTTTTGTCATTATCAAGCCCATCTCCAGTCTTTTGAAGGACTTTTATCTGTGTGGTATTGGGGGACTGAAACAGGGGGGCTGATCTACTTGTTATCTTTAAGAGTGGTTCCAATAAAATTGGAATTTGAAAAAAAAAATCATTTAATCACATCTGCAGAAACAGAACCCCTCACTTTGGTTAAAGAGCCCATCTAGAAGTCATTATTCTCTGATTCTGCTTCATCTCCTCCCCATCACATTTCTGAAACTTAAGGTTCTCAGGATGCAGTTTATTCATTGAAATAAATCTTCAGTGATTTCAAAGCTGCTCAAACCATAGGCAGTGCTGCATTTGTTTTGTTTTGTTTTAGTAAAAAATTAGTCACTGAGTAAAGCATTTGTTTCAAACCACTAGAAACTTATCTATGTTTTTGACTAAATTTGGTTCAACCAATTTCTCAGTTCACTAATATATAACTGGATAAATAACAGTTTAAAATTCTGTACAATTTTTTAAAGAAGATAAGTTCCTTTCCCTTTGAAATTGCAGATGATATTTTAAGAGAAGATTAGGTAGATAGGTAGAGAAATGATAGATGGATGGACAGAGATATTTACATTCACATATAATAAATGTTATGGATGGTATAAAGATCTTCTGATATACAGAATTTATTCATAAGTTTAGGACTTTTTGATTAAATTGTTATGTCATTTTTATCTAAAGGAAAAGAAAAACATTAGCTTCCTGGGCATAGCCCAGTAATAACTTATCAATAGTAATTTCCAATTCATTATGTGACACTTTCCCTTGGCATTTTGATGATAGTGATAGCTGAAGAATATGCTGACCCTGGATGAATTTAGCAATCTACTCTTTACACTTAGTTCCCAGGACATTAACCAGACATCAGTTCTGCCTACAGGAATAAGATAACAGAACAGCATCAGGAACACCCTGTGGCTCAGGGAATCAGTGGCTTCCTCCTCAAAAGACAAAAGTTTGAAAAGAATTATGTGGACCCTGCACATAAGAGCTTGCACATTGATATCTAAAGCTAACCACTGATGCTGGAACAACAAGATGTGCTTGAGACAACACAGGATTGAGAAATTGCTTATGCCACTCTCACAAGATCCACCATCATCACTGATCTGACAAGAATAAATCATGTGGACATTACTTAGCTTTTTATCCCTATCCCTTCTCACAGCCACACTTTGAATAGGTTTGGGGAAGATTCTTCCATTTCCTTGCAAAGTGTACTTGGAATAAATCACCTTCACACCGAGAGACATGTTTCTGCTTTATCACGCCGGGCAGCAGGCCCTTCTGTGGAAAGTGCCATGCTTGTGGTAACAATAGACATAGTTTTTGTTTATTCTATTAATGTTATTGAATCTACTTCATATGTTTGTAGTTTCTGAGCTAAGTTTTCCTTATAGTCCTGAACTAAGTGTGGTGGTACAGGCAGCAGACATTGTCTTTGGCCCTTGGAAACTTAGAGTCTAGAAGGAAAGAAAATATATGAGCACAGTATAATGAAATGGCATTGCAAGGAGTAAGTATATGATGAAGGGCTAAATGAGTTGGAGGCAGAGTGGTCTAGTCCCAGCTCTGCCACTAACTAGATACGGGATTCTGAACAAGCACATCCCTTAATCTCCATGGACCTCATTTTTTTATATTTAAAATGAGAAAGCTGAGTTACGATGTCAAAAAGCTGAACTATTTGAGGTATTACCTCAAATAAATTTCTCAAATTATTGTAGAGTCCCAGAAGAAACATTGTTTATTAAGGGATAACATCTCTATTGTAGAAGACATAGGAAATATGGAGAACAGTGGGGTTTTTGCCACTAGCCACTCTACCACCACCTACCTGTTAAAGTTTTGTTTGACTGTGATTATGCCATTCCCAATTCCAAGGTGTCCCGAAGGCATCATCACAATGGCGCCTCCCCTTTCACGGTGATTAGATGAGGTCATCTCCGGTTAAAACTAATCCGCCTCCGGGTGCCTCGGCCTCTGGGATTGGTTCAGGGATTGGCCAATCAGAACAAAGCATCAGGCTTTACTAGGAATTCTGGGATTCAGATGTACTTCGTCGTCCTGATCAGTGTGCGAGCCTGGAGATGCTGCAGCTATATTTACAAAAAGAAGAAACCAAGCAGACACCAGGGGAGGGCGAGGCAAGAGACTGATGGGAAAACAGAGTAAGAACTAGGCTCAAACCTCCTAGAAGCCCGAAGTAAGAATTCAGGTAGCCAATCCTAGAAGATTAAGTACAACTTGAATAGGGAAAAGGAGTAGAGAGAATAGTAACAGTGGGACACGTGGCAGGAATCTGAGGAGAATATGGAATATCTCAACGACGGCACTTGTCATTATTTTTAACCTGTCTTCCTTTGCTAGACTAAAGCAGATAACGTCTATTCTTTTGATATTAAACATCTAAATTATAACGATATTGATCCTGTGGCTGAGGTGGCTGTGCAGGTATGGATTTAGGTTAGAGGCATGACGTGTCCTGGTTCTCAAAAAGCTCACACACTGACCATGGGGCCCAAAAGTTTAGAAACCACCAACTATAGTAGCCCAGCTCCAGGGACTGCAGAGGGGAGGGAAAGTTTAGAGCAAGGAGTTCTTTTTTTAATTCCTACCTGGAAGGCATTATCGATATAGCAGAGAGAAGGAAACTAAGGTATGTTAGCAAGAATATCACACACCAGGTAAGACAATTATTGATAAGCCATTATTGCTGTGTCGCCAGGAAGCTCAAGTTTCACTTTTCCTTTAAGCTTTCCTTTAAGGATCACAAACACAACAGCAAGAAGTAACATTCTCACTTGAACCCACGTCTGTCTGGCTTCAAACCTGGCTCTAGATTCTCATTCTCTCTGTGTGTCGTCTGTAGACCAGCAGTGTCGACATCATCTGGGAGCAGGGCCAGCTACATAATTTGCATGACCCATACAAAACAAAAATGTGAGCTCCTTGTTCAAAAATCAAAAAATAGAATAAAAGTGTCCTTAAAGATACTGATATGAAAAGCTTTCTCCTTTCTTCCACAGCCTCTCAACCTTTCATGGAGTTTTATATTTGCTATTTAATATGATTTTAAGTGAAGAAAAATTAAGATTTTAAATTATTAGTATGGCTATATTACTCATCTCTACTCCTTGTGCAATGTAGTTTTAAATACCAAGATACGAACCTTTAAGGTAAGACTATTCCAACTGATGCGGATTCAACAAAATTGCGCAATTTGTACTTTGTTTCTAGTGCACGCATAGGATTTTGTTCTTACCAGGTCAGTGGAAACAGTGCATAAAAGTAACTCAACTGCTTTTATTTCACTTCTGAATAAGTACACATTCCTTCACACTTGCTACCTTCGACTTCCTGATGAGTAAAGAATGACTACAAAGAAAAGGGACTTCCCCTCTCCCATCTGCAGTACGTGTGGTTGGCTGACATAGGGAAGTGACACCGAAAGGGTATGATGGGACACCCTCATCATCCGTGTTTCTTAGAAGGCAATTGCCTGTGTTCTGTGTTCTCAGCCAGCGGTGCTATCAAGTCATAGCCCACATCACCATGCACTCACTTTGAGTCTCACTGAACTCGCACTCATTGTGGGTGCAGCAGAATTCCATTCTCATGGGGCACTGCAAACAGTGTGTGCACGTGGGACAGCACATATGCAGAGTCATATCCTGCCTCCCAGACTTGACACTGACTTGACTCTTAGGCTGGGCGAGTAAAGATTCCTCTGGCGTGCCCAGCCCCTCATCCTTCCTCTTTTGTGCTTTCTCTGCAGCACGCCCACTTCTCCACCTCCCACCCTGGACGCTATGCCTGCTGATTTTTCTGGAAACTTATTTATGGGCCTATGTTGAAATCTCAGGTTTCATCTGCCTTCCAACCAAGGCCTTTGTATGTTCCTGAAATCCTGTTGCAAGGGAGAAACCGCAAAGAGCATCTAATGGGAGCCTTCCTTTTCAAAGCAGATTTTAGTGGCTGAGTCAGAGGCTCAGCCCCCCAAAGAGATGAAAACCTTGTTAATTTATATGTCAATATGTAACTGGTGTTCCTTTCTTATTGAGAATTCAAAATCAAGAATCTCATTTCCCCTCTGTGATTGCAATTGAATTCCATATATTTCCCTAGTTTGCTAGCTTTAAATTTCCCAGAGTGCATGAAGAGTCACAGGATTCTTCTCTCTGCTTTTTTTAAAAAAGATTTTTCCTGATAAAAGGTTAGGAAAAAAATAACTCCCTGAAAAATATTTTTAAAAAGAAGGGGGGGGGATTGAATTTTCTTTAACATTCAAGGAGTTCTGAAGAATAATAACTTGAGAACAGTAGTTAAATCAAAATTAGGAACCTCCACCTTCTTCTTGTTTCATTTTCAGCCTCAGAAATATAATAGAATTACCCTTGAGTGAAAATAGAATTTCCCCTCAACTTGTGACCAAAGTTTTATTGCACCTCTACATTGCACGCCAATACAGTATTTTCTTAGATAATTGTGACTATTCTCCTTCTGTGTGGAAAAGCCTGGGAGAAAGGCAAAAAAAAGAGGAAGGGAAGGGAAAATATGAAAGGAAAGGGAACAGGAAAAAGGAAAGGAAGGGAAGGGCAAGTTTTGAAAAGATGCCAGATGCTCCTTTGTTGGGATGGCCTCCTTTTCCTCCACATTTGCATTGTCAGGCGCACCAGAAAGCGCCATCCCAAGGGTCACCCTTATAGAAGGCGACATCGGCTCACAAGCTACTTGCAATTTGTCAGAACTTCTGCGGCTTTCAGAAATCTCTTTTCTAAAGCCAAGCTTGTATGTTTCCTGACCAAACCTGGAAATGTGTACAGAAAGGAGAACCTGGGGTGAAGGGTGGGGAGGGCGCAGAGAGGAGGGGTGACC
>PVIY010049817.1:0-16524 GCA_004026745.1 Myrmecophaga tridactyla
CTACTCACCTTTCCTTGGCATCCAAGAAGGCTTTGGCAAAAGGGTTGTACTTGATTTTGAGAGCTGTTATCTTGAGTTTACAAAGACAAGAAGCATTAGTGAAAGTGGAGTGTGAATGGGCAGACAGAACCCTTTGTCTTTACAGGTGAATTTCTGTAAATTCAGGATAATTCCCCTCAATTTTTTTCTCCCTCTCAACATCTCTTCCCTCACTCCTGCACAAATCACTATTGCACTGTCTCTGGCAAAGAACATTGTATTGTGGCATGTGGTGAAAATGGCAAATGCAGTATGAGGTGAGCAAAGAAAGAACAAAGCATTAGAAATGACCAAAGGCCTGAATGTGCTTAGCCTAGCAGTCATTCTTTTATGCATTCATCCTACAGCAATCATAGAGCATCTATCACCTGTCAGACACCTCTCTAGCCACTGGGAACACAGTAGAGAATAACATAGGTGTGACCCTACCTCTCTTGGAGAGCGCATGCTAGCATCAATTCTCTAATAGAAATCAAAGCTTAATTCTTAAATAATCACTTAGGCACTGGGCTATGTTAATGTAAAAAACAAAACAAAAAACAAAATGTCACTTCCCCATCCACTGTCACTCGTTATCCCCCTTATCCTTAGGCTGCTTCATTTTTCTTTAGTCATCTGACATCACACACACACACACACACACACACATTCAGAGTAGTCCCTTCCACCCCTGCTCTGCCACATCCAGAACACACCCTAGCTCTGTGCAGGCCAAGGGCACATCAGAACCTAAAGACAAAGACTCCTGGATTTCTGTTTGCTTTAAAGCAATATGCAATGACTGCTTTCTTGACTCCAGGAAAAAAAACAGATGGGCCTTTGGCTAACAGGCAAGAGGGAGTAAAGTGCAGCTACCCAACTGCTTAACTTCATCTTTACTAAGTGTATCTGAATTCTGGAAAACCTACCTTTCATCCAAGCTTGGTTATGGCAATGAAAATATCCCACCCCACTGCACTCTTCCAGGTGACATTTACACACACACACATACACACACACCCTTACCTCCTCGTTCTGATACGCAGTCACAGCTATAAACTGGGTTTCAGGGAAGGAGCAATTCATCACCATTCGGTGGGAACCTCCAACACGTACTATGTGAACCTGGGGTTCATATTTATGCAGAGAATTCAACATTATCTGTTGAGGAAAGTGAAGAAGAGAAAGAATGGCCAAGTCTGGCATCTCACAGGTGAGAGATGAGTCCCAAGCTCCCAAGCTCAGCTCCCTCCCAGGTCAGAGATACAGGCCCTCAAGTCCTAGGCCACCTGAGCTGCCACCACACCTCTCTAAGAAATGATGCTCCCAGGTAGCATAACATGGGAGCAAATGTGGGGGTTCAGGGGAGGGCTGCCAGGGAGGAGTTTTCTAAACAATGATCAATTTTCTGGCTTCCTTTTGTTCTCCCCGTATTTTCAACACAACAATTTGAGTATCTGACATTGGATGGCTGCATATAAACCACTTTTGGTGATTCAAAGGGAACACTTATTGAAAGTCTCATGTGAAATCTGGTAGGCAATAATTTTCAACTTCGTATTTCAATAAAGAACTAGAACCTTCTGACTGCCACAAAGACCTGCATTGCATGACAGCCACCTCCTAAAACGTGAACTCCTTCTAGGCACCCACCATGGGGAAGCACAGTGAGGTCAGAGAGGGGAAGTGGGGGGACCAAGAAAAAAAAATCAAGACCTTTTATTCCCAGCCATGTCACTAACTCCCAGAAAAAAAAAGTCTACATTTTGTAAAATAACTAACCTTACACAGTTCATGAAAATTCACATTCCCACCAGAGGAAAAAGCCCCAAATCTTGTTTACTCTAATTGGAGACCTTAAATAAAACCTCCCTTATTTAAGGTTTGTTTGGATTTATTTTCTAAAAAACCAAAGCTGATTCAATACTCCATTGATAATTGTCATAATGCCCAAGTGGAGGTAGTAATTATTTCATTTAGAAGGAGCTTTTTATTAAGGTATTTGTCTATTGCCAACATGCCACTTATACCAAAAAAGGAAGAGGAAATAACAAAACCCTGGAACCCAGAGACATCCCCCACCCAGGCCTGAGTAAAAAGCACCACACACAAGACAAAACTATGAAAAGGGCCCTGATGATTAAGTAAACTACGCTCACTCTCTCTTTTAACATCAGGAAGTCCATTAAAAACTGAAAGCACCAATTAAGAGCTATTTATTCTTGTTTACATTTGGACTCACAGGAATAATTGGCTTCTGTGGGAGAAGAGGCTGGTGAGGACCCCTCTAATTGCCTAAATGCACCCTTGATATTTCTTGATTGGTGTTGTGGGGTGGCCAGGGCAGGTGGCCAGGCGGCCCAATCTTACCTGCCCACCTCCATTGAGTTTGTTGGTCAGCTTCACTTTGCTGAAGGAGATGGGAGCTTTCATCCAGTGGGCCCCAAAGTTTGGGGAGTCCGGATGAATGTAGACACAGCTGTGGTTGGAGATCTCTGGCTTGCCTGCAGGTACCCACTCTCCATTGACATACTTCCAGCGGTGACTGTCCGTTGGGACAAAGTCCAACAGAAGGGAGTACATGGCATTGGGGTCCAGCCCCGTGACACTAATCTTTAGGACTGGGAACATCCGTCTGAAAGAAAATGCAGAAACTTAATCACAGGAGACCCCCTGGTCCATGGGTTTCTCAACTCTAGGGAGACCTTCCACGGAATATATCTGGGATTCAGAGAATGCCAAACAGGAAATAATTCCACAGCCCTACTTCAACCAGAACAGCTCTTTGTGGATGCATTTTATATTGGGGGTTCCTTTTGTTCTGGTTTGAAACTGTTATGTAACCCAGAAAAAGCCATGTTCTAATTCAATCTTGTGGGGGTAATCTATTGTTGGGTAAGACCTTTGATTAGGTCATTTCCATGGAGATATGACCCCACCCATTCAAGTTGGACCTTAATCACCTTACTGCAGTCTTTAAGAGGGAGATATTTTGGAGAAAGCACAGGCACAGAGGTTTGGAGATGCAGAAGGAAATGCCCCAGGAGACACCAAAAGCTGAGAGAGCCATTTCAAAACCAACACAGCAGAGAAGGGCCAACAGACATCACCATGTGCCTTCCCATTTGACAGAGAAACCCAGGACATGATCGGCCTTTCTTGAGTAAAAGTGTCCTCTTGTTGCTGCCTTAATTTGGGCATTTTCATGGCCTTAGAACTGTAAGTTTGTAAACCCCTTTGTAAAAAAGCCAATTCATGTCTGATATATTGCATTCTGTCAGCATTAGCAAACCACAACAAATTTAAAATATTATGCTTCATTTTAAAATGTGAAAACCACTTATCTAGTCATTCTACAGAGGAGTTGACTGAAGCCCACGGTGTCTCATCAGATGTCACAGAGACCTCTCCTCAAAGATTTCCTCCCTCTATAAATTAATTCTCACACTAATACCATAAACCAGCCATTTCCAGTCTCACAAAGAACACTATTTTTTAACAACAAAACAGCATTTATACTAAAAACATGTTTTCATGGTAAAATAAGTACAGGAAACTCTTGCTACTTAAAATTAGGACAGTTTCTTTGCTGCAAGACACCTCAGAGTCTTTAATATACAAATGTACACTGTGAATGTTTGGAAAAGAGAGGTGTATGAGCACTCTCCAAATGTATTAGGCAATGGAACCATCTTTTCATTGACCATTTTGTGGGAATTTGTGTTCAAGGAATACACTTGGGGACATACTGATCTGAATTCATTCGTCCTTCTTCTACCCTTTAGAACAATATGAGACAATTTACTTTCACAAATATTTAAAGAAGCTATCTCATCTGGTTTCTCATTCCCTTTAGTTTATTTTTGTTTCACCAAATATGCTAAGTTGCTTCAGTCTTTCCTCAAAGGACCCAGTTCCCAGACACAGCCCCACTACCACCTCATTGCTCTGGATGCTGTTTGATTTGTCAATAACTCTTTTAAAATCTTAATCCCAAATTGAGAAGCCAACAATTTAGCATCTAGACCTTGGCTACTCAAAGTGTGACCCACGAACAAGTAGCATCAGTATTAGCTGGGAGTTTGTTAGAAATGTGGAGTCTCAGACCCCACTCCAAACCTTTTCAATCAGAGTCTTCAGTTTTGCAAAATCCCAAGGTAATTCATGTGAACATTAAAGCTTAAAAGGTACTGGTCTAGATTATCTTTAGCTTTTAAGACAATAACCAAGAGAAATCCTATAAGGAGGGCGAGAATGGAGGAGAGTCACACCAAGGACCAGTGCTTCTGATGAGGAGGAGAGGGGAATGAAAGAGGGAAACCTGGAAGGGGCCCACTGCTAATAGGAGGAATCTAAGGATTCCAGAAATAGGGGTGCTGAAAGCAGGGATGGATACAAATGAGGAACTGAAGGATCACTAAAGACATTCTAATGTGTCCAGAAGTGCCCAGTTTTGAAATGAAAAAAACTCCCAGAAGGGTTTAACAGTAGATTGGAGTTGACAGAAGAATGAATCAATGAACCTGAAGACAGGACAGTTGGAATGAGTCAGGCTTAGGATCAGAAAGAAATAAGAACTAGAAGAAGAGAAGATAGCCTAAGAGACCTGTGGGACACCACCAAGCACACCAGTAGATATATTATAGAAGTCCCAGGGGAAGAAGAAGGAAAGAAATGAGCAGAGGGAATATCAAAAGAAATAATCACAAAAACTTCCTGAACTTGGCAACAGACATGAATATGCACATCCAAGAAGCCAATCAAACACCAAACAGCATAAACTTGAAGAAAAATGCATCCAGACATGTGGTGGTCAAACTACCAAATGTAAAGGACATGGAGAGAGTTCTGAAAGCTGCAAGAGAAAAGTAATGTGTTATGTACAAAGAAATCCCAATTAGATTAAGGGCTGATTTTTCACCAGAAACCATGAAGGCAAGAAGACAGGGGATTGAACAACTTCAAGTATTGAAAGAAAAAAATTACCAAAAAAGAATTTTGTATCTGGTGAAACAGTTTTCAAAAATGAGGGAGAAATTAAGACATCCCAGACAAATAAAAGCTAAGAAAATTTATTACCACTAGACCTGTCTATAAGCAATGTTAAAGGGAGTTCTTCAGACTGAAAGACAGTGAATCAAAGCAGCATAAAGAAATAAAGACCTCTGGTAAAGGTAATGATTTTGGTAATTATAAACACCAGTACTATTGTATTGGTTTTTGGTAGGTAATTCCACTTTTTACTTTTTCAAGTGCTAAAGTGCAAATGCACAAAAAATAAAGAAAAGTCTATGGTATTAGGAATACACTGTACAAAGATATCATTTGTAACAAGTACCAAAAAATGTGGGAGAATGGAGGGACATAGGGAGAGCGTATGTGTAGGCTATTGAAGTTAAGTTGGTATCAAATAAATAATGCTTATTATATATTTAGGATGCTAAATTTTAACTCCATGGTAACTGTTTTAGTTTGCAAGCTATTGGAATGCATTATACTAGAACTGGAAAAGCTTTTAAAAAGGGAAGTTTAATAAGTTACAAGTTTACAGTTAAAGCCTATAAAAATGTCCAAACTAAGGCATCCAGTAATATTCAAGGAAGGCCGATGGGTCTGCAACACCTCTGTCATCTGGGTAGTCACATGCTGGCATCCACTGGTCCCTTGCTTCTGGGTGCTGTTGCTTTCAGCCTCTGTTTCTCTGGGGTTCCTCACTTTCCTTCTCCAGGGCTGGCTTTCATCTCTTGGCTTCCCTTGGCTCTCTCCAGGTTCTGACTTGCTTAACATCTGTTGGCAACATCTGCTAGGCTCCAAGTATCTCCAAACATCCATGTCTCTGTTTTCCAAGTGTTGGCATCTGTGTCATCTCTGCTCTGAAGTTTCTATTGGCTGTATCATTTCTGATTCTCTACAAACTCTCTCCTCTTTTAAAGGATCCCAGTAAACTAAGCAAGGCCCACCTGAAAAAGGTGGAGTCACATTTCCAACTAATCAAAGATCACCCACAATTGGATGTGTCACATCTCCATGGAGATAACATAATCAAAAGTTTCCAAACTACAGTATTGAATCAGTATTAAAAGAAACAGCTGCTCTCACAAGATCAGGTCAGGATTAAAGCATGGTTTTCCTGGGGGTACATAATGCCTTCAAACTGGCACAGTAACTAGAAAGAAAATATATGAAGAATATGTCCAGAAAAAAATGAAAAAAGTTTCAATATGGCACAATGCAAAAAAAAATCAAATTAATATGAAAGTAGGCATTAATGCAAGAATTGAGGGTCAAAAAAGATATAAAATCTGCAAAGATTAAATAGAAAAATGATAGAAGAAAGTCCTGCATGATCAGTAGTTACACCAAATGTAAATGGATTAAATTCTCTATTCAAAAGGCAGAGCTTGGCAGAATGGATGTGTGTGAGTGTGTGTGTGTATGCATAGGCCAGCAATTGAACCCAGATCTCCCACATGGCAGGCAAGCATTCTACCACAAAGCAGACAGGCATTCTACTGGCAGAATGGATTTTTAAAAGCATGACCCAACTATAAGTTTATTACAAGACACTCACCAGAAATTCAAAAACATAAGCAGGTTGAAAGTGAAATGATATAAAAATATACACTATGCAATTAGTAAACAAAAGGGATGTGGAGCAGCTATACTAGTATCAGATAAAATAGACTTTATATTAAAAATTATTATAATGGACAAAGAAGGTTATTATGTACAGATAAAGGGAAAAATTCAATAAGAAGACATAGCAATTATAAATATATGCACACCTGACAGCAGAGCCTTAAAATATATGAAGCAAATATTGACATATTTGAAAGGATAAATAAGTGGTTCTGTGTTAATAGTAGTAGACTTCAATACACCACTTTCAATAATGGATAGAAAATCTATACAGAAGATCAAGAAGGAAATAAAAGACTTGAACAATATTCAAATAACCAGACCTAACAGACATATATAAAATACTTTCAATGACATATGCAGAATAAATATATTTCTCTACTGTACATGGATAATTCTCCAATACAGACCAAATGTTAGATCACAAAGCAAGTCTCAATAAATTCAAAAATATTGAAATCATGCAATGTATTCTCCATCCACAATGGATGAAATCCGAAATCAATAACTTAGGGAGAAATGAGAAATTCACAAATATGTAGAAATTAAACAATGTATTCTTAAGTAATGTCATGGTCAGTTTCATGTGTCAACTTGGCCAAGGTGGTACCTGTTTGTTTGGGCAAGTGCTGGCCTGTCTGTTGCAATGAGGACATTTCAGTGAATTAAATCATGATCACATCAGTTGCATCCACAGTTGATTCCATTTGTAATCAGCCAAGGGGAGTGTCTTCTGCAATGAGTGATGTTTAATCTAGTCACTGGAAGCCTTTTAAGGAGGATTCAAAAGAGACAGGCTCTCTTCCTGCTTCAACCAGCAAACCTCTCCAGTGGAGTTCATCCAGACCCTCCATTGGAATCGTCGGTGTCACAGCCTGCCCTGCGGATTTTGGACTCTGCATTCCCACAGTTACATGAGACACTTTCATAAATTTTATATTTGTGAATGTTTCCTGTTGATTCTGTTTCTCTAGAGAACCCTAACTAATACAACTTGGTACCAGGAGTGGTTCTTAAGAAACAGAATCTTAAAAATATGTTTTTATGAATAGTTTTCTACTCTGACTGGACTCAAAGGCACTAAAGACTCTGCTTCCCACAATCATAATGACACTCCCAATCCATGGAGTGAATTGGCAAAAGAGATAGTCAAAATATCACCATTCGATTCTCCTAATGCTTCGCTTGTACGAAACCAGGCTCTGGGGATAATGTTTTGACACCTTTGTGGAGTTTTGTGGAAATAAGAGGGATAGAGATGTTGGCTAGTTGTTGTTGGATACATTAAGGAGTGAAAGGGATGGGCTTAAGGCTTCAAATGAGAAGCTTAAACACATCTGACAGATGTAGAAGTTTCCATGAGTATCCTGAAGGAAAATTTTATTTCCTGTAGCCATAGACTTGAGATCTCTAAAAATCAGACACAGAATCTCATTGTTAGAGTAGCAACTTTACAACATAAACTGAAATTTCAATCTTGCATGATGTCTGCTGTTAAAGTGAGGGCACTGATTGGAAAGGAGTGGGACCCTGAAAAATGGGATGGTGACATATGGATTGATAATGATGTCGGGGGTGAGGTTGAAACCCTAGATCATGCTGAGTCTTCTCTAGATAACCCTGTAATAGTCAGCCCTGAGGACATAGCTGCCCCACCTCCAGCCTGCCTTGAGGAGTTGGCCACCCAACCTCCTCCTGAAGGGATTAGCCCTAGAGTGATTAATCCTATTTCACCAGATGAAACTGCAAATGAAGGCCCTGAAGCAAATGGCTTGGAAGATATTTCTAATTCTTTTCATGACCCACCCCCACCACCCCTCATTTCTTCCAGACCTATAACTAAACTAAAATCCCAACAGGCCCCTAAAGGTGAGGTACAAATTATCAGACATGAGGAGGTACATTATACTCCAAAAGAACTGTGTGAATTTACCAATTTATATAGACAGAAATCAGGGAATATGTGTGGCAACAGATTTTAAGGGTGTGAGATAATTGTGGGAGGAATATAAGGCTGGATCAGGCTGAATTTATTGATATGGGCCCACTAAGCAGAGATTCTGCATTCAGTGTTATAGCTCAAGGATTAGAAAAGGTATTAACAGTTTGTTTGGATGGTTGGTTGAAACATGGATCAAAAGGTGTCTGACATTACCTGAGATTGAAATGCCAGACCTGTCCTGGTACAATGTAGATGAGGGGATCCAGAGGCTTGGAGAGATTGGAATGTTATAGTGGATTTGTCATACAAAGCCTGCTCCTACACCCCAGGAATGTCCGGAGGGTGCTCCTTTTACCAGAACAGTGAGAAATAAATTTGTGAGACTAGTGCCATCATCTCTGAAGAGCTCTGTAGTTGCATTTCTCTGTAGGTCAGATATTACTGTAGGAACTGTTGTCACTGAGCTGGAATCCTTAAACAAAATGGGGATGCCTGGATCCCAAGTTGGCAAAAGCCAGGAGGCAACACTTAATTGCCAAAGACAGGGTAGACGTGGCTATTATAATAGACAGCAAACTCAAAGCAGGAGTCAAAATTATATGACTCACAGAGATTTGGGGCACTGGCTAGTAAATCATGGGGTACCTAGAAATACAATAAATGGGCAGTCTACTAAATTCTTGTTCGAGTTGTAGAAACAGAATAGTTCTATGTCAAGTGAACAGAAGTCTAACCTGAATTACAAAAACACAGAGTCACAGCCCCTTAATCAATTTCCAGACTTGAGATAGTTTACAGACACAGAGCCCCTTGAATGAAGGGGAAGCCAGGTCCCTTTGGAGGAGAACCTTGTTACACTGCCACAAATGTATACTGTTAATCTTCCTCCAAGCCTTCCCCCAAGGAGACCAACAGCTTTTTACCAGGGTAACTGTGCATTGGGGAAAAGGAAATGATTCGATATTTGGGGGACTATTAGACACTGATTCAGAAGTGACATTAATTCCAGGGGACCCAAAGCATCACTCTGGTTCACCAGTCAGAGTGGGGGCTTATGGAGGCTAGGTCAACAACGGAGTTTTAGCTCAGGTCCATCTCACAGTGGATCCAGTGGGCCCTCCCCACATTGGCTCTTTAACTCATGCAGTGAGGGCTATTATGGTGGGAAAAGCCAAGTAGAAGCCACTAGAACTGCCCCTACCTAGCAAAATAGTAAATCAGAAACAATACTGGATTCCTGGTGGGATTGCAGAGATTACTGCCACTCTTAAGTACTTGAAGGATGCAGGGGTGGTGATTCCCACCACATCCCCATTCAACTCTCCTATTTGGCCTGTGCAGAAAACAGATGGGTCTTGGAGGATGACAGTGGATTATCATACGTTCGACTAAGTATAATTACTCCAATTATAACTGCTGTTCCGGATGTGGTATCATTGCTTGAGCAAATCAATACATCCCCTGGTACCTTGTATGCAGCTATTGATCTGGCAAATGCTTTTTTCTCAATAGCTGTTAGTAAGGATTTGCTTTCAGCTGGCAAGGTCAGCAATGTACTTTCACTGTCCTACCTCGGGGGTATATCAACTCTCCAGCCCTATGTTATAATCATGTCTGCAGTGACCTTGATCATTTCTCCCTCCCACAAGATGTCACACTGGTCCATTTTATTGATGATATCATGTTGATTGGACTTAATGAGCAAGAAGTAGCAACTACTCTAGACTTACTGGTAAGGTATTTGTGTGCCAGAAGATGGGAGATAAATCCAACAAAAATGCAGGGGCCTTCTACCTCAGTGAAATTTCTAGGTGTCCAGTGGTGTGGGGCATGTTGAGATATCCCTTCTAAGGTGAAGGATAAGTTGCTGCATCTGGTCTTTCCTATGACCAAAAAAGAGGCACAATGCCTAGTTGGTCTCTTTGGATTTTGGCAACAATATATTTCTCATTTGGGTGTGCTACTCCAGCCCATTTATTGAGTGACCAGAAAAGCTGCTAATTTTGAGTGGGGACCTGAATAAGAGGTAGCTCTGTGACAGATCCAGGCTGCTGTACAAGCTGCTCTACCACTTGGGCCTTATGCTCCAGCAGATCCAGTGGTGCTGAAAGTGTCAATGGCAAATAGAGATGCTGTTTGGAGCCTTTGCTAGGCCCCTAGATCAGAATCACAACACAGACCCTTAGGATTTTGGAGCAAAGCCTTACCATCTGCTCCAGATAAATACTCTCCTTTTGAGAAACAGCTTTTGGCCTGCTACCGGACCTTAGCAGAGACTGAATGCTTAACCATGGACCACCAAGTTACCATGAGACCTGAGTTGCCTATCATGAGCCGGGTGTTGTCTGACCCACCAAGCCATAAAGTTGGGCGTGCACAGCAGCACTCTATTATAAAATGGAAATGGTATATATGAGATAGGGCCAGAGCAGGTCCTGAAGTCACAAGTAAGCTACATGAGAAAGTGGTCCAAATGCCCATGATCTCCACTCCTGCAACATTATCTTCTCTTTCCCAGACCAGAGCCATGGCCTCTTGGGGAGTTCCTTACAGTGAATTGACTGAGGAAGAGAAAACTCGGGCCTGGTTTACAGATGGTTCAGCACAATATGCCGGTATCACCCGAAAGTGGACAGCTGCAGCACTACAACCCCTTTCTGGGGTGTCCTTGAAGGACAGTGGTGAGGGGAAATCCTCCCAGTGGGCAGAACTTTGAGCAGTGCACCTGGTTGTTCATTTTGCTTGGAAGGAGAACTGGCCAGAGGTGCGTTTGTATACTGACTCTGGGCTATTGCTAATGGTTTGGCTGGATGGTCAGGGACTTGGAAAGACCATAATTGGAAAATTGGTGACAAAGAGGTCTGGGGAAGAAGTATGTGGATAGATCTTTCTGAGTGGGCTAAAAACATGAACATACTCATGCCCCATGTGAATGTGCACCAGAAGGTGACTTTAGCAGAGAAAGGTTTTAATAATCAAGTGGATAAGATGATCTGTTCTGTAGATGCCAGTCAGCCTCTTTCCCCAGCAACTCCTGTCATTGCCCAATGGGCTCATGAACAAAGTGGTCATGGTGGTAGGGATGGAGGTTGTGCATGGGCTCAGAAACATGGACTTCCACTCACCAAGGCTGACTTGGCTACAGCCACTGCTGAGCACCGAATCTGCCAGCAGCAGAGATCCACACTCAGCCCTGTTATGGCACCATTCCCTGAGGTGACCAGCCAGCTACAAGGTGGCAGGTTGATTACATTGGATCACTCCCTTCATGGAAGGGGCAGCGATTTGTTCTAACTGGAATAGACACATACTCTGGATATGGGTTTGCTTTCCCTGTATGCAATGCTTCTGCCAAAACTACCACCCATGGCCTTACAGAATGCCTTATCCATCATCATGGTATTCCACACAGCATTGCTTCTGATCAAGGAACACACTTCACAGCAAATGAAGTGTGGGAATGGGCACATGCTCATGGAATTCTCTGGTCTTAACATGTTCCCCAACATCCAGAAGCAGGTGGATTGATAGAATGGTGGAATGGCCTTTTGAAAACTTAATTACAGTGCCAACTAGGTGGAAATACCTTAAAGGGCTGGGGTGATGTTCTCCAGGAAGCTGTGTATGCTATGAATCAGCATTCACTATATGGTGCTGTTTCTCCCATAGCCAGGATTCATGGATCCAGGAACCAAGGGATGGAAATGGGAATAGCAACACTCAATATTACCCCTAGTGATCCACTAGGAAAATTTTTGCCTCCTGTCCCTGCGACCCTGAGCTCTGCTGGTCTACAGGTTTTAGTTCCAAAAGTGGGAGTGCTTCCACCAGGAAAAACAACAATGATTCCATAGAACTGGAATCTAAGACTGCCACCTGGTCACTTTGGGCTACTCACGCCCCTGGATCAAGAAGCCAAGAAGGGGATTACATTATTGGCTGGGGTGATTGACCCTATCAGGAGGAAATAGGACTGCAACTACACAATGGAGGTAAAGAAGAGTTTTCTTGGAATATAGGTGATCCCCTAGGGCATCTTTTAGTACTACCATGCCCTATGATTAAAATCAATGGAAAACTGTAACAACTCAATCCAGGCAGGACTACCAATGGCTCTGAAATTTCAGGAATGAAGGTTGGGCCACCCCACCAGGCAAAGAACCATGGCCAGCTGAAGTGCTTGCTGAGGGTAAAGGGAACATGGAATAGGTAGTGGAAGAAGGAAGTGATAAATATGAACTATGACCATGTGATCAGTTACAGAAACGAGGACTGTAATGCTGTTTTGTTCATGTTATACTATTTTAGTTGTAAGATATCAAATTTAAGAATGAATATTACCCAAGGACTTGCACCCTATTCTTGAGAGATTTAATGTGTTTCCAGTTATATGCAGGACAGTTGAGTATTGTTAGGTGAAAGAAAAAAAATGTGTGTTTTATTGTTTTTTATTTAGAAATTAGGTATCGTTTAAGGTGATATGTATAGCTGCCAAGTTGACAAGGTGTGGACTGTCATGGTCAGGTTCATGTGTCAACTTGGCCAAGTGGTGGTACCTGTTTGTCTGGTTGGGCAAGTGCTGGCCTGTCTGTTGCGATGAGGACATTTCATAGAATTAAATCATGACCACGTCAGCTGCATCCACAGTTGATTCCATTTGTAATCATCCAACAGGGAGTGTCTTCTGCAATGAGTGATGCCTAATCTAATCACTGGAAACCTTTTAAGGAGGATTCAGAAGAGACAGACTCTCTTCCTGCTTTGGCCAGTGAGCTTCTCCTGTGGAGTTCATCCAGACCCTCCTTCAGAATCATCAGCTTCACAGCCTGGTCTGTATATTTTGAACTCTGCCTTCCCATGGTAACGTGAGACACTTTTATAAATTCTATATTTGTGAGTGTTTCCTGTTGATTCTGTTTTTTCTAGAGAACCCTAACTAATACAAGTAAGCAATGGATCAAAAAGGAATCTCAAGGGAATTTAGCAAATATCGTGAAGAGAATGAAAATGAAAACTAACATACTAAAATTTATATGATACAGCAAAAGCAGTGCTGAGAAGGAAATTTATAACTTCTAAATGCTTATATTAAGAGGAAGAAAGATATCAGACTAATGACCTAACCACAAAACTGGAGAATCTAGAAAAAAATAGCAAAACAAATCCAAAGCAAACAGAAGGAAGGAAATAACAAAGATTTGAAAGAGATAAATGAAGTAGAGAATTTAAAAACAATACAGAGCATCAACAAAATGAAAAGTTAACTCTTTAAAAAGATCAATAAAATTGACAAAGCTTTAGCTAAACTGACAAAGAAAAAGAGAAAGATGCCACAAATAATTAACATCAGAAATGAAAAGGGAAATTACCACCAACGCCATAACTCCAACCTATAAAAAGGATTATAAAAGAATACTATGAACAACTGTATGCTAGCAAATTAGATAACCCAAATGCAATGGACAAAGTCCTAGAAACACACAAACTACCTACACTGATTCAGGAAGAGCTAAAAGATATCAACAAACCAATAGCTAGTAAAGAGATTGAATCATTCATCAAAAACCTTCCAACAAAGAATATCCAAGAACCAGATAGCATCACAGGGGAAGGCTAACACCTGTCCTGTTCAAACTCTTCCAAAAAATATAATAAGACAGAACATTCTATGAGGTTAACATCATCCTAATATTAAAGCCAGATAAAGATACCACAAGGAAAGAAAATTACAAAGCAATATCCCTTAGGAATATACATGCAAAAATCCCCCAATAAAATACTAGCAAACTGGATCTAACAGCACATTAAAAGAATTATACAACATACCATGATCAAGTGGGATTTATCTGAGATATGCTGGGGGGGGGATTATTTTCAATAAAAAAATCTACCAGTTAAATATACTGCATTAACAGAGTGAAGGAAAAAAACACACAATCATCTCAATTGTTGCAGAAAAGGCAATTGACAAAATCAGCACTCCTTGATAAAAACACTTAGAAAACTAGGAATAGAAGGAAACTTCCTCAACATGATAAAAGGTGTAAATGAAAACCTACAACTAACATAATACTTAATGGTGAATGAAGAATTGAAAGCTAACCTCTAAGATCAGAAACAAGACAAGGATACCCACTGTCATCGCTATTGTTCAACATTGTAACTGGAAGTTCTAGCCAGAGCAATTAGGCAAGAAAGAGAAATAAAAGGTACCCAAATTTTAAAGAATGGAGTAAAACTTTCCGTGTTTTCAGACAACATGATCCTATATACAGAAAGCCCTGAAAAAATCCGCAAAAAAATCTCCTAGAGCTAACAAATAAATTCAGCAAAGCGGCACGGTACAAGATCAATACCAAATAAATCAATAATGTTTCCATGCACTAGCATTGAATGATCAAAAGAATAAATCAAGAAAAAAAATCTATGTAAAATAGCAACTAACAGAATCAAACATCTAGGAATAAATCTAACCAAAGATCTAAAGGACTTATATACAAAAAACACAAAACAATGCTAAAAGAAATCAAAGAAGACTTTAATAAATGGAAGGACATTTCATGTTTATGGACTGGAAGAGGAAATATTATTAAGATTCTAACAAAGCAATTTACACATTCAACAGAATCTCAATTAAAATCCCAACAGCATTTGCAGAAATGGATACACCAATCATCAAATATATACGGACAAAGGGGACATGAATAGTCAAAGCAACCTTGAAAAAGAATAGAATTGGAGGACTCACATTTCATGATCTTAAAACTTATTACAAAGCCCCAGTAATCAAAAAATCATTTGTATTGGCACAAGGACAGATATGTAGACCAATGGAATAGAATCAAGAGTTCTGAAATCAACCCTCATATTTAC
This sequence comes from Myrmecophaga tridactyla, assembly GCA_004026745.1. Lineage (NCBI taxonomy): Eukaryota > Metazoa > Chordata > Mammalia > Pilosa > Myrmecophagidae > Myrmecophaga > Myrmecophaga tridactyla. The sequence goes on from PVIY010049817.1 coordinate 15,473, forward strand.
AGCCAACTAATATTTGACAAGGGTGTGGTGTTCACTCAATTGGGAAAGAATAATCTCTTCAATAATTGGTGCTGGGGAAACTGATCCCTGTAGGCAAAAGAAAGAAGGTGGACCCCTACCTCACACCATTTACAAACATTAACTCAAAAAGACCTCAATACAAGAAACAAAATAAAACTCTTAGAAGAAAACATAGAGAAGCATCTTCAGGGCCTTGTGTTAGACAATGGTTTCTTAGACTTTGCACCCAAAATAAAAATCAATAAGTGGGACCTCATCAAAATTAAAAACCTTTGTGCATCAAAGAACTTTATCGTAAAAATAAAATGACAACCTACAAAATGGGAGAAAATATTTAGAAACCACATAGTTGATAAAGGTTTCATATCCAGAATATATAAAGAAATCCTCAATTCAACAACAAAAAAGAAAAACAACCCAATTTTAAAATGAGCAAAAAACTGGAATAGATATTTCTCCAAAGAAGATATACAAATAGCAAAAAAAAAAACACATGAAAACATGCTCAACATCATAGCCATTAGGGAAAAACAAACCAATACCAAAATGAGATCCTATTTCACACTCACTAAAATGGCTACTATTTTTAAAAATGGAAAATTACAAGTGTTGGAAAGGATGTGGGGAAACAGAAATACTCATTCAAGCTGATGGGAATATGAAATGTTGCAACTGCTGTTGAAGACAGTTTGGCAGTTCCTTAGAAAGGTAAGTATAGAATTACTATGTGACTTGGAAATTCCACTTCTAGGTATATAACCAAAAGAATTGAAATCAGAGACTTGAACAGATATTTGCACACTGATGTTCATTGTGGCTTTATTCACAATAGCTGTTTTAGTTTGCTAGCTGCCGGAATGCAATATACCAGAAACAGAATGGCTTTCAAAAGGGGGAATTTAATGAGTTGCTAGTTCACAGTTCTAAGGCCAAGAAAATGTCCCAATTAAAACAAGTCTATGGAAATCTCCAATCAAAGGCATCCAAGGAAAGATACCTTGGTTCAAGAAGGCCGATGAAGTTCAGGGTTT
>PVIY010049818.1:0-16532 GCA_004026745.1 Myrmecophaga tridactyla
CACTTGTGCCCCAGCCTCACTGTCATTTACACCTGGCCACAGGCTCCAAATTCTACAAAGTATCCTATAGGATGAATAAACACCAAGCAAGTACCTTCCGTTAGTAGAAGGCAGAAGACATTCAAACAGCCATTTTTAAAATGTAAATTCCCTCTTTAAAGCCAGCCCCCTCCATACATAAGAGCAGATGGGTTCCCCAGAATGAGATCTAGTGCCAGGAAAAATGCCCCCTGAATTGTCTCTTCATTTTTCAGAGCAGGCCCTTTGATGAATCATGTCCCTAAACAGAAGTACTAGGTTGAAATACTAATCACCTCTTACTAGTCTCTGAGCTACAATAGAGGTACTGGATGCACTGCCAGTAAATTCTCCCCTTAACCCCTGAGCGTCCATTTAGCAAATAGACAGCTGTGAGTATAATAATAATGGTAAGAGCAATGCGAGCAAACAGCCCATGAGTGTCGACGATGCAGCTGGCAGGTGTTTTCCATTTAATATTTTCTCTCGTGCCTACAGGGAGAGGAAGATGCTTGACAAGACACAGCAAGAGGAAGAGACTCCCCCAAGCTCATCCAGCTGTGAAGGGACTCGACTAAATTCCAGCCTGGGCAGCTGGGCCTCCTGTCCTGAAATGCTTCCCTCTGTGCACAGGCAGCAGGTCCCACAAGCGTGTGGTCCCCTAGGGGCGGCACCTCTTTCCACTCAGAGCCATCACTATTCTCATGGAATGGTTGAGCCTATATCAGTACATGTGCTTGGAATTTGATTTAAAGGTGAATTTGCTTGCTGGTGGTGAATGTTGTGTGTCCAATTAATAGGCCGAGGTAGTTTTGGGGGGTGGTTTTTTCTTTTTTTTGGCCTTTCTTAGCTGCACATAAAATGAGTCTTACAATGAATAGATCTTGGATTTGAGGGAATATGGGAATGTCTATTAATTCTACTGATGAAATAAATCCCAAAAGGGCAGTTTTCCAAATTCAAAAATACAAACAGTTGGAAATAATGGTCGGTGTAGCGGATAGAGCAGCAACTAGAGGGAAAAGACCTAGAGTCTAAGAGTAAAGGACATGCAGGTGGCCGGGAAGCAGATGATGTTTTGGACAAATCACATTCGAGAAACCAGGAAACATAGAAGTCTGGAAGTCACTGGTGTCATCTGATGTCATGGAAAATATCAATATTTCTGGGTTTGGCAATTGTTTGCTGTGTGGCCTTAAGTCGGCTGCTCAACCTCTCTGTGCTTCACCTTAATCATCTGTAAAAGGGGACTAATGGTTGTAGCTACTTCCAAGATTAGTGTGAAGGTTAAATGCGTCAATACCTGTGAAGGGATGAAAACACCCACTCACTTCTTTTAAGCTCCCAGTTATTATTAGAGGGCTCAAACTCGTTATCTGCAAAGGGGTTCTTATCCAGCTCCCAGGCCCAAGAGGCAGTCCTGTAGGTATGGTTTAATCAACAAAAATATTGGGATTTGAGGGAAACTTTTGCCGGCTTACAGGGAGAACTCTCAGCAGAGGAGGGGAGGGAAGGGACAGGCAGGCCATCCAGGAACTCCTGACATTAGCGGTGGCTGAGTACCTGCCCTTCCTTTGAATTCAGAGGTTGGAAAGACACACTCAAGCTCATCAGAAGTGGGTGACTATAAGGAGTCAGAAGTGAAGCTAGGTTGAATAAGCCTGGGAAGAAGAGATGCTCTTGCTTATTGCCCTCCCTGGTGCCAGCTCCTTCACGGACAGACTCCTTCTCCGACCGGCAGGGCTCCATCCCAAAACAGGGTTCCAGGCAGTCACCTGTGTGATGGTTTGGAGGCTTTTATTGACCAGAAGATCATGTTCTTCAAGCTAATCCATTCCTGTGGGTGTAGACCCAATGCAGGTGGGACCTTTTGATGAGCTTATTTCAGTAGCCGCCTGCCCCAGGTGAGTCTTAATCCTCTTACTGGCGTCCTGTATAAGAGGATAAAACTCAGAGAAACACACAGAAGAGAAAGATACAGAAGCTGGGAAAGAAAGTCACCCATGGAGCAGCCAGAGGCTGAAAGCAAAGAAACCCAGGAGAGAAGGGAGGGACAGGCAGATGCCACGTGCCTGGCGCTGGGACAGAGCTGACGCTCACTAGTAGCCAGTCTTTGAGGAGAAAGCATAGCTTGTTGATGCCTGGATTTGGACATTTCATGGCCTCAGAACTGTAAGCTTTTAAGTTTATAAATCCCTATTTGTAAAAAAGCCAACCCAGGTCTGATAACATTGCATTTTGTCAGCTTTAGCAAACGAAAACCCCTGACCTTTTCAGCTCTTCACTGGAGTCAGCCTGACCCCCGCCCTTATGCCTGACCATTCCTGGTGCCAAAGGCAAACTGAGTCAAGGGGTGGGGGGGACAATCAAGCCTTCTGTGTCACCTCTCCTGAGCCACACTTTCACAAAGTCAGAAAAGTTATGTGGGTAATTAAGCTGATACTTTCTGCCTCAATTGTTTGGCTATCTCGAGTCCTCCTTTCCTTCCTCCTTTAGTTGAAGGAAGGAAAAAAGATAGGAATCCATATGTATATGCACTTTTCAAAAAGGAGAGAGATAATTGCTTGAGCAGAAAGTCCTCAGCCTTCAGGGAGAATCTCGGCTCCACTATTCAAGGCAGGAAAGATAATCTACAAAACACAGGCATGCAGATGTATGCATGGCATCTTCCCCTCTCCTCAGTTCACTAGCAAAGTTAATTTTAGGATTTTTTTCTCCCCACAGAAGCCATTGAGTGAGACAATTGGTTTTTACCATATCTCTCGACATCCTAAGGGTTGGCAAGCCTGAAGTCCTGATAATAGCCACAGATTTTACTGGGGTAACAGTTAATCTGCAAGTTCCACCAAGCTTGAATTTCTTTAGCTACATGGATCAATTCTAATAAGAGCTGACAGTTTAATCAGGTAAGATAAGGCACATTTTCATAATAGGACACAAGAAGTATGCATATTTTCCCACTAATGGATCTTGGGATTTGGTCACATAGCACCTGCATAAAATGTAGACATTTCACTCCAACGTACTCTTTTGATCTGGTGCCACCCCAAGAAAGCTCAGGGAAAAAAGGCAAAACTAGCTGTAAATGATACCTTATAATAAAATGGATTGCACACATTAAAAGATCTCGATTTCCAAATGAATGTTGCTGTGAGTCTTCAGTCATGCTAATCACTTAATGGCCATCTTTAACCTTGTAACTAAGATAGGAAAAAAAAAGCCATTCAGAAAAATGGCTTCATATTTATTCTAAGTAGAGGTGGAATTCAGGCAAGTGATCACGAATATGGATGGCTGTAAATCCCCTTGAAGGAGCATCTACTCCAGATGTGCCAAACCAGAGGCCAGCTCAGAGGGGGGACACATTTCTCTGGCCCCAACACCCTCCTCCCTCAGGTCCACGGGGCCTCCAGACCCTATTTGGGGAGGCACAGCTGCTGGCACATGCCACTGTCCTCACGACCAAGAGCCACAGGGCACAAAATGAGAGTGTGTTCCCCTCTGCTGGCCGTGGGGTCCCCAGAGAGGTCCCACAGTTCCTGGAGAATAAAGGCCCTTTGGAGGGCCCCGGACCCCCCACCCTCATCCCACTGCTGTGCAGACAGCCTGGGTAGGTGGTCCTGGGAGACATGAAAGAGAGGGGGAAAGATGACTCAGCCCCCACCCTCAGCCCCAACGAGCAGGAGAACTAACCTTTGTAGCCAAGAAGAAATGGGGGGGGGTGGTTTCTGGGTTCCTGCTGGTGCCTTGACAACGCCTGCCCACAGGGATGCAGACTGCTGGGCTCCCACCAGGCATGAGTGGGGACTGGCCCCACCCCAGAGAATAGCTGGAGCTGTGGTCAGGAAACCCAATAGCCCAAGAGCAGAGCAGTCAGAAACCCAGAGAAGGTGGCTCCTCATGAAACAGATCTTCTACATGATACAAAGGAAAACGTACAAAAATAAAATAAAAGCGATTTAACTGTGGCATAAAAACAAAATAGGTTTCCTAAGCATGATCTTTACATTTAAAAATTCCATCTGTAAACTAAAGAAGAGAATGGCCTGATGAAAGCCACATTAGCAACTTTGAAATTACATGGAAGAATAGCTCCCGCCACAGAGTCACAGTTCAGAGGTAAGTGGGTTTCTGGTTATAGGGTGGAGCCTGATCTCAGGGACCCCCAAGAGTCCTGCCTGTGGTAAGTGAAGCAACTTTGAAGACAGGAGAGTGTCCACCATGGATTGTTTTGATGCTGTGATTAATAGAATTATTGTGTCCTTTGAGATGCAAAATGTTATTTAAAAGATGGGATAGCATCACTCCTGAAGGTTCTGATCAGTCTGATAAATGATGTCAGTTTTAAAATGTTTGGGGGGAAAAACAGCTATGGCCCGTGACTATAGCCCTGCCCATAAGTATTGGCTCTTCTGCTCTCACATTGGTTGAGATCTGTGAAAACCTGGTCCCACTTTCTCTCTGAATAAGAATGAAGATGCTACAGACCCTCCACGCCATTTCTGAAAGTTACTCTGGACTGGACTATCCAACACAGACTTTCGGAGCAATTCAAATTAGAGAACATGTTGCCCGAGAAACAAAAACAGGTTTAGGCCTCTCTCCTGCCATGGTCTCCCTTCCAAGGAAATTTGAGGAGCTCTAATGTTTTGCTGCTAGGGTACAGATTAGCGATATTAATGTCCCTTTAGAATCTGGGAGTGCAGGTGTGTTGGAGATTGAATTGTGTCTCCCACAAACGGAATATTCAGATCCCAACCCCTGGCCCTGTAGGTGTAAACCCATTTGTCAACAGGACCTTTGAAGATGCTATTAGCTAAGCTGTGCCCAAACTGAGAGAGGGTGGCCTTCCTCCAATATGGCTGAAGTTCTTATAAGTGAAGGAAATTGGACACAGAGAGAGAAGCCACAGGAGAAGCAAGAAGCCATGGGGAGCAGCCAGAAGATGGAAGCCGATGGAACCTGGAAGAGAAAGGAGAAGACGCTGCCATGCACATTGCTAGGTAACAGAAAAATAAAGGAAATCCACAGATTGATAGCTACCTAGAAGATAGTGATCCCAGCAGGAAGCAAGCCTTCTAGCCTCTAAAACCATGAGCCAACAAATCCCTCTTGTTAAGCCAACCTACTACATGTATTTGTTTTAGCAGCTAGGAAATTAAAACAGGATATCTAAGTTTGCCAGGTCTGCTATAACAAATACCACAGACAGGCTGGCTTCAACAATAGGAGACAATAGTCTCACAGTTTGGGAGGCAAGAAATCTAAAATCAAGGTATTGGCAGAACCAGGCTTTTTCTGAAGTCTGTAGCATTCTGGCTATGGCTTGCCAGCAATCCATAACTCAATCTCTGTCTCTGTCACATGGTCATCTGTCTCCTTCTGTCCCCTACTCCTGATCATGCCCAAATTTCCTATGCTTTTAACAACTCCAGTCATAATGGATCAAGGCCCACCCTGTTTCAGTTTGGCTTCACCTTAACTAATAATACCTTCAAAGATCCTATTTACAAAATGGGTTCACATCTACAGGACCAGGGGTTAGGCCCTGAACTCATTTTTATGAAGTACATGACTCAACCCATAACAGGGGGCATGGTTGGAAGTAGAACTAAGAATAGTTCAGCTCTTGAGTGAATCAAGCTTAGTAATTTCAAAGAACACATCTGTTGCAGCTGGTGTATTGATTTTGGACTATTTGCATAAATGCTGAGAATATACCTGCATTTCCATGGTGAACCTGCTGAACCTGGAGAAAGCCCATTAGCTCCTGGACTTCATCTCCCAAACCTCATATTCCATTTTATGGTGAAGACTATAGCCAAGGGTTAGTCATTAGAGGCAACTGGTGGTCCTGAAGACTGTCCCTGATAGACAGCAGGTTAATCAAAGTGATGGGCAAAGAGGAGCATTTTCAAAGAGGGCATCTCTCAAAATTATGATTCTCAAAGTCTGGAGAGCGCATGATCCTCTCAGTGGATGCACAGGGTCAAAAGTATTTCCATCCTACTACCAAGATGTCATTTGCCTTTTCCACCAAGATGATATTTGCACTGATGATGCCAAAGTAATGGTGGGTAAAACTTCTGGCTCTTGAACATAAATTAAGACAGTAGCACCAAACAAAACTAGTAGTCACTGAAGTCTTTGCCGTCATGTACTCAGAGGGAAAATATAGCCAGTTTCACTTAAGGATGTTCTTGGTGAAGCAGAAGAAATTTATTAGTTTTATATAAACCTACCCTTGAGTGCTCATCTTTTTAATATGCTGACTGACAAAATGATAAGTTCGCATAAGCTGTAGAGTGTCTGTTGTCTTGAGGGAAAGCACTTGTGCAATTGTTGCAACTGCAAACCTAACTAGCATTTTTTTTTTTGTGAAACATCATTTTAACCTGCAAGAGCTACTGACAGACAAACCATGGTTTTTCAGACTGGGGCACTTGTCAGACGTTTTGTCAAAATGAAGTAAGTTTGTCGCTTCAAGGAAAACAACTGACAGTGTTTGTTGTCCATGGTCAATTTTGAGCTTTCAAGTGAAATTAAAACTTGGAAGTTTACATGTGCCTCCCTGAGATTAAAGACTTTCTGATGAGCTCAATGGTGATAATTAATGAATATGCTTTTTAATATCATAAAATGAACTGTGTCAACATTTGGAAGATCTCCATAACTCAAGTGAATCAATATTTTCCAAATCACCAATACGTGACTGTCATGGTCGGGTTCATGTGTCGACTTGGCCAAGTGGTGGTTGGGCAAGTACTGGCCTGTCTGTTGCGATGAGGACATTTCATGGAATTAAATCATGATCACGTCAGCTGCATCCACAGCTGATTCCATTTGTAATCAATCAAAGGGGCGTGTCTTCTGCAATGAGTGATGCTTAATCTAATCACTGAGAGCCTTATAAGGAGGATTCAGAAGAGACAGGCTCTATTCCTGCTTCAGCTGGTGAGACTCTCCTGTGGAGTTCGTCCAGACCCTCCATCGGAATTGTCGGCTTCACAGCCTACTCTGCGGATTTTGGACTCTGCATTCCTGCGGTCACGTGAGACACTTTTATAAATTTTATATTTGCGAGTGTTCCCTGTTGATTCTGTTTCTCTAGAGAGCTCTAACTAACACAACGATGTTACAAAATCATATCAAAGGTAAAAGATCCATTCAAAGTATAAGACCAGCCAATGGTTTTACGTGATGAAGTAAGGAAACTTCACTAATATGGTTTTATTTCCACATTGTAACTAATCGTTAAGAAACTACCACTTGTCAAGTTTTGGTGGAGTATCAAAACAGGATACCCACAATTATCTGAAAAGGCTATTTAAATATTCCTCCTTTTCCAGATATACCTGTGTGACGTCTGATTTTCTTCATATACGTCAATTACAACAACGTATTGTAGCAGGTTGCATGCAGGAGCAGATGTGAGAATCCTATTCATCTAGACATTAAAGAGATTGGCATCATGTAAAGCAATGCCAGGCTTCTCATATTTTTTTTTGTTTTGAAAAATATACTTACTTTTGATAAAAATATATTATTTACATTAATATTAAAAGGTTTGTTATTGGTTTTTTAAATGAGTCAACAAATACATGTTTTATATTTTTCTCCATTTCAATTTTTGGTTCAATAGATACTGATAGATACAGCCCACAGAAACAGACTCTCCTTGTCTTCAATAATTTTGAAGGGCATATAAGAGTCCTGATCCAAAACTTAGAGAACTCACTGGCTTAAAGGTTTCTGGCTCTGCCCCTTCCAAGCTGTGTGGCCTTGGGGTGGACACTCCACGTCCCACCTCCCTGAGCAGGTGACGCAGGAGTCAGGAGACATGGGGTCTGGTCAAGTGGCCATGCCGGGAGGCCCTGAGGCTGCAGCGTGGACGAATGAGGTGAGGAGCCAGAGCAGGGGATGAGAGCCGCAGGGTAGAGGGTGCCGCAGCCACGCGGGTCACCGAGGGCCCTGTCGGACTTCGGCAGGAAAGGTGGGACGCGCTCTGACTCCGGTGAGCCCGGGCTCCGGCGCTCTGTGCTCCTCCCCAGAATGGCCCGCTTTGCCGGGCCCATCACACGGGACCTGGGCCCGGGGCCTCCAGGGGCCTCCAGCCGGAACGCATCACCGCTTTGTCTGCTCCCCCTGGGTCAGAAGGGCACCCCATGTGCTGGGTGTCCCCCGGCCGCCTCTGGGGTCCCCTCAGGCCATTGCCCTCCTCCACCCTGGAGGCCATATGGACCACGGCCGCAGGGGTCCTGGCTCGGCCTCCCCGCCCCATCCCTGCCATTCGCCAGGCCATACCGAGTCCCAGGTGCGCAGCAAGCGCTTCCTGGGTATTTGCTGAATGAGTGGATGATACAGGACTTCTTCATTTTAATTCTGTCAACATCTTAAATCCAACACTTCAAAACACTTTAGAATGGGAATTAATTGCCTCCCCTAGTCGTTCTTTTTAACCCATAACTATAATCAAACCTCCACCCACCCACCGTTGACAAATGAAAAACAAGCACGTGACAAGTTAGCATCTCTAGGGCTCCACAATCGTCCTATGTTGGTTCTTGTGACTGGAGGCAGAGCAGAGGGTGGAGGGGGAGACATCACCCTTGTGTGCTCCGTGCGTCAGGTCCCTTTAAAGGTTTCTCTCATCCGAAAATCTTTCAAATGGACCTGGGGTTTCCAGTGCGTTTCTCCTAAGCAGACCTCAACACAGACAACACAAGATGCTGTACTCTGTACCCTCCCTTCCCTCTCTCCCCCACTCCCTCCCTCTCTTCCTTCCTTCCTTCCTTTCCCACTTGTCTTTTACTTTTATTTTTGGTAGTTTTTGATATAACAACTTGGTCGGGATATAATTCACATGCAATTGAACAATTTTAAGTATATATAATTCAGTGGTTATTAATATATGCACATTGTAGTGCAACTTTCACCACAATAAATTTTAGAACATTTTCATTACCACAAAGAGAAACAGGATGCCCATCAGCAATGACGCCCCATCCCCCAACCCCACCCCCGCCCCAGGCAACCACTAATCTACTTTCCATCACTATAGATTTCCCTGTTCTGGATATTTCATGCTAATGGAATCATATAATATGTAGTCATCTGTGACTGGTTTCTTTCACTTAGTGGAATATTATCAAGGTTGTAGCATGCTTCCTTCCTCTTTATTGCCAAATACTATTCCTTCCTCTGGCTAGACCATAAGGTGTCGGTGGATGCCTGGGTTGTTTCCACTTTTCAGCTGTTAGGAATACAGCCACTATGAACATTGGTGTACAAGCTTCTTATGTGCACGGAGTTTTCATTTCTTTTACAAATATACCTAGGAGTTGGAATGACTTGGTCATACGGTAATTTTATGTTTGATCTTTCAAGGATCTGCCAAACTGTTTTCCAAAGCAACGGTACCATTTTATAATCCTACTAGCAACGTATGAAAGTTCCAATTTCTCCATATTATTGCCAATAGTTGTAGTTATCTATCTTTTCTGTTACAGATCTATATTCATTCTTAAACTCCCCCAAGAGAGGGGATAATGTTGGAGGTGGCTTTAATCAGCTGCCTGGACTCCCCTAAGTGGCCACACATTTAAGGGGTCATTCAGAGCAGCTTCTCCAGCCTCTCCCAATCTCCAGGGCTCTCTATGGGTTCCAGAAGCATTAAGCAGAGTTGGCTTCAAGTAGCACAATTGAGGGCTCAGTCACATTCCCCAGTGGCATAGGTTCTACACGTTCTCAGCTCATCCTTTCAGGTCATCTCGTCCAACCGCTAACCATATGTGGCCATTATCATTTAAATTAATTAAAATTAAACAGAAATCAAACATTCAGTTCCTCAGTCACACTGGCCACATTTCAAGTGCTCAACAGCCACAAGTGGCCAGTGGCTACCACACTGCACAGTGCAAACATAGCACATTTCCATCATTGCAGAGAGTTCTAACAAACAGCACTGAAGAGAAAAGGTAAAAACAAGACGATTGGAGGCAAAAAGAACTGCAAAGCTCCCCCTTGTGAGACCTCCTCCACTTAAGTCTCCCACCACACACCCCCCTTCAGTGGTTCATTTTGCTAATCATCCACAGAGCCTCAGGAGTCTTGGGGATGCTGGAGAGGAGGGAGGTGGGTGTGTGGTTTGATGCACATATGCAGAAAGGTAGATCTCAAGAGCTCTCAGGTGGGCCATCATGTTGAACTAAATTTAAGCTCTTCTTTTTCTCCTCAAAGTTCAACTATCCAAACCTCAGTGTCTGGGATAAGAAATATTAAACTGCAATGTTCTCTTACTGAAAATCTTCTGTGAAGGATTGACAATATTCAGGCATTTCTTTAAAAAAAGAAAGAAAGAAATTGCTGTGCATGTGCTAGTAATAATTAACCATGAATTAACAGTCTTCAGCTTCCAGCATATCAGAAACGTTAGGTGGTTTGTAGGAGAAATAAGGTTTCCCTTGCAGCAGGGCAGGGGCGATGTTGTGTTATCTACTAAAGCAGAGTTGGTCTTGAATTCTGGGGCCTGGTATCTGGGGAGGCATGCCAAATGCTGCATCTCACACATCTTTGATCATTTATATCTTGAAGGAGACAAACCCTCCTTACTATTTTTTATATAAGATATCAATGGACATTAACATTCTCTCTTTGCAGTACTGTACTTTGACATGAATTAAATGGTACCCAAGGATGAAAGTTACAAGATGAATACATCAATACACATGTACAAGATTTTGCAATTAACAATTTGAATCATAAAAATAATATAAGGCAAAAAAAATAATAATAAAGTCAGGCAATTCAAAAGTTGAACTCTCCACAGAGTTTTATTTTCCTCCTCTAAATCACTATAGACAAACAAACTGTTGCCAGGTCTTATTTTAAAGAGGCATCCAGCAACTTTACAATCAGCATAAATAAAATTCACAAGGATGAGATCTCCAAACAGAGATTGAAGAGCAGATGGGGACCTCTCTCCTCTGGAGATGGGCCTCCAGCTTATGCTTTCAACGTTTTATGTCAGAACAGAATAGGACTGTTGAGACGGTGTGACACTTTCCTTTTTGTCTGGTAGATGCAGACAGAAGTCCTGGCCCTGTGCCCCTCTCTGGAGGAGCTGGGACACCATGGGCTGCACCATAACTGGTGGAATTCTCCTTCCTTAAAGGCATATTTTTATTCTTCCTGGGTAATATGGATGGATTATGTGTGATTATTAAACCACACATTTAATCTTGTTTTGTGACTCCTCAAAGCAGCATCAAATTATCAGGGAAGTTCAATGTAGTTTTGAAGCAGGTCTAAGAGTGGATGAAATATCTGAAGACTTTAAGAGACAGAGACATTTAGTGAGACTTCAGAGGTCATTGCACTGCGGCTTTGGGACTCCCACCTGCCCACTTTCAGGGAGGTAAGGTCTTATCATCCCTCTCAGGCCACAGAAATTAAATGAGCCACTCAAGGGCACGAGGTGGAACAGGGTCAGGATGTCCTGTGACCAAAATGTGGCTAAAACATCCATAAACTACGATAAGCACACCCAAAGAACACTCCAAGTTCAAGAATAGACAGAGCTCGCCTTTGGTTAGTGGACTCAGGGCTAAAGAAAAGGCACATGAAGCTCATGGAGCCCTCTACTACCTCCTGCTCAATCCTGAAGCTAAGCAGTTGGACCCAGAGTATCTGCTCTTCCCATGCCTGTGGCTTGAGGTTGGCACCTCTGGATGGAGATGGAACCTTGAGTTTGTAGATGAGGAAGTCGGTTATCCCATCCTTACGATGACTCCCAGTCCAGGGCAAGTCCTCCTCCATGGTGTTCTATACTCTTCTCAGCATTTTGATTCATGAGAAATATAGTTAAAATGGACATCAGGGTAGGCTCATCAAACTTGAAGAATAGCAGTCAATAGAGAGGAGCACTGTTCAGTGACCATCTAGAAGGTGTGGTGTGGAGCCAGAAAGAGGGGTGAAACAAGCTTCTATTAAATAGGTTTACCTACTCGTTAACATCTGAGGTTATTTGAGAACTATAGCAGCAGAAATACTTTTTATTCTTTGGCAATTATTGGATTCAGTTGGCCTTTATGGCATGACAAATCACTCCAAAATTCAGACTCTTAAAACAACACCTATTTATGATTTCTCATGATTCCATATATGGGCAGATGCTGCTTCTATTCTGGGTTGGCATGGCTGGAGCTGGATGGGCTGGAATGGCCTCACTGACATGTCTGGGTCTTCAGCTAGGATACTGAGGTCTGTCTCCATGTGGCCTCTCATTCTCCAAGAGGCCAACCCCAGCTTCCTCACATGGAGGCTGAAAGGTTCCCAGAAACAAGACAGGACAAGCTCTCTCTCCCAAGAGCTTTTCAAGTCCCTTCTTGCATCATATTTATAACATCCCATTGGTCAAAGCAAGTCACATAATCCAGTTGGGAGTCCACATGCAAGGGACTACCCAAGGATGTGGCTGCAGAGAGGTGTGATTCCTTGGGGAGCACTACTGCAACAATCTACCCCAAATTGCTCCTGTGGTGGGTTCCTGAGTGCCATAAACCAACAAAGTACAGCTCTTCTGTTGAATGGGGCATAGAGAATACTGACATGGCATCTTAAGACAAATTATTATACTTAGTAATACTCCGTAATATAACTTCAGTAACTATTATCAATGAAAGAAGATACATTTGAAGCAAGGCTATAAAAATATAAGATATAAATACAATTATCTGATTCATTTCATACTTTTAATTGCTTATGTTTTATTTATGTTTTGTACCCTTAAATTTTCTTTCAGTAATCCAGCAAACATCTTTCTTCTTATATTGTGTATAACACATTGTAGAGACCCAAAGATGAGTAAGATGTGGTCTCTAGTGGACTGGGGGAGATAAAGTCTCTACCCAGACCACTTCAATCCCTGCCTTAAGAGAGAGAAAAGACTTTATGGGAACAGAGAAAATCCAAATGGGGTTGGGAAGCTCGCTATTATAGCTTTACAGAATCCCCAGGCAATTTTCTTTTAATCGCCATTTGGCCATGTGCTGGGCCTTTCCATCCAGCTTCCACCACCTTTATTATCATCTAAGATCTTAGCATCAGGATTCTGGACCAGGGGGTTGCCTCTGTGATGGATGTATCAGGGGCCAAGCAATGTCTCAGGACACCAATGAGCATTATCTCTGCTGGACTACTGATTGCTGATATGCTGGCCTCTTTACTGACCTTGTGGCTTGTAGTCAACCCTCTTCTGTTCTTGTCTGAGTGGGCCCTTCTTCCCAGCCTGTGAGTCTTTTATCTATTCTGGGGGTAGTATAAAATAGCTCTGCAAATGTGCATCCAAATCTATCTGCCTCACACTTAAGCCAATGGCTTTTGAACTTTGTAATCAAATATGTGCCACCACCTATGCTTCCACATCTGCAGTGACCCTGTTCCAACAAGCAGTAGGTAGTTTTGTCTAGCTGTCCTAGGGGAACGGCTCTCAAGATTCAAGATTCAACAAAAGGAATTTTGAGCACAGGGGCAGAGGCTAGGGGAGAAGCCCGTCAAGTATTCATTTAAAATATGATTCCACTCCCTGCACTGAATCTACCATAGAGCCTTGCATCTAATTGCATTTGTTCAGGTAGGAGATAGAAAGTGAACTGGGCCTTGGGAAGATTTCAAGAGGCAGGAAGGACATGTCCTCCTGTTGACACTGGCACACAGATGGATCATAAAAAGTGAAATATCCGGAAGCTTCCATAACCCTCTTGGTCAGCAACATGATGTCTCTTTATCCAGTAGCCTGATGGAAGCCAGAGGCAGGGCTTTTGAGTATCTGAGCCCCATCTCTCTGGGCTGTACCATCTATCTCCTTAATTAATGGCTGTTCAGGATTAAAGCCAAGCTTGCAGCAATTCATGCCACTTGAAGAGCAAAACCTTTTGATCCTTGCTCTTTGCTTGTCTCCTCCTAACTGAATCTCAGACAGAAAGAAAAATAACAGCAAGTCTTCCCTCCTTGCTCCAGTGACCTTCATGCCCCGGCAAAGTAGGGCCTCCAGGGTTCATATGTGACCTGGCATCTTGTTTCCTGCACCTCCTTTTTCTTATCAGAACTATTTAACCTAGCTTAGAAGACAATAAGAAACTTAAATCTCTGGACTATGTTTCTACTAAAGCTGGCAGACACCATTTGCTGTCAGAAAACCAAACTGATTTAATTCCTACCCAGAGAAATCCTCTCCTATCTCTCTTAACTCAAATAGAGGTAAAGTCAAACACACATTGTGTCATGATAATTATGTAAACCCACAACTTCTCTAATCAAAAAAGAAGATGAAATTAAAAAGGCATATGTGCGTAATTAAACAGTTCAAATTTTTCTACATAGGCTAAACTACATACTCTGCCTTCTTTTACTTCCCCAGACTCTGATATCTCTCTAAGTCTCACCCAAAATGAGAAAATCTGAGGTGTTTGGTCCAATTTGTTCTACAACCTCAAAACAGGCATGAAACCAATATTTGATCAACAACTCTCTCCCCGGGGTGCCAATAAAAAGAAAGTTCTGGCTGCAGATTGGCAAGATTGATCACTAAAGTCACACCTCCACCACCCTAAACAGTTACACGGAGAGTATTTAGTGCCTTCCCAGTCGTCCTGACTAGTATGGATTCTTCCAAACCTCTCTGGCTGAGCCAGCATGGCTTGGGCCTCTTTAGACCCCTCCAACCCAGAGCCTGTCCTCTCAGCGAGTCGATAAATGATGGTTGAGTCCCCTGGGTTTATTCTCTGTAAAATAAGTGTTCCCCAGCTCTGTCCCTCATTTGCTAGAATGACCTCTGAGGTCTTTGCTCTGGCCAGGGACTCTGATTTCAAAACCTCTGTCCTCACCTGTGTCCTGGGCTCCTCTCTGTCTGTCAGGCTGTCCTGCCTATTTATTTTCACAATGAAGGTGAAGGTAGGCCCTCTGTTTCCTTCCCAAAAAGCATCTACCATGGGTTCTCCTTCCGTCCTACCTTGGGAATTGGCATTACTGGCGTGGAATATACAATCAGAGAGAGAAAGGGCATCAGTCATAAAACCCATGGGCAATAAATGTTAACGTATGCCAATTTTTATTTGGAGCTGGCTGTGGGCCAGAGCTGATGCTTAATGTTTATTGAGTGCTCATAATGGATGAGGCCCTTTCTGACCCTCTTGTGGAATATTCCTCTGGAGAAATAGAAAGTGCTTTCCTGAGGGAATAAGCCTCCCTTACTGTGAGACTCTGAAGGAAATCTTGAAGCTGGATGGGGTTTTATTACCATATTTCATCAAACTGAAGGTGCCTTTCAATCTTACGATCTTCTTTGATGCACCATTATTTTCTGAACCCAAGAAAGAAAGACACTGCCACTAATTGTAAAGTGCTATGGACTGTAGGATGCAACTTGATTTCAGCACTGCTAAAAGGTAATAAATTGTACCCTTTGGAATCAATGAAATATGTTTTTTCATCCGGTTCTGCCCCTGGTACTGTCATGAAAACTCCAAGCCATTGGTGCTGGTGTGCTGTTTTCATTCTGGTGGTTCCTGAGATTGAGGCTTTCCCACCTTCCCACAGATCATGGCTGCATCTGAATTATGCCTATTCTCAAGAAATCCTTCTCCCTGCCTGGCCACATTCTCTATTACTTTAATTTATACTTGTTTGATCTTCCACCGACCTGGATAGAAGCTAGACTTCTGCTTCCTTATTTTAAATAAAATCTTGTATTTGCAAGACAATAATCAAGCAGCCCTAGTCTCTTCTCCTGAATGTCAAACAACCTCAGCTCCTTTTTATAACTCATACATAAAAAGAGACAAATCACAAGTATATGGCTTGATAATTTTTACAAAGTGAACACATCTGGGTAACTACCACACTGATAAAAAAAATTTATGAGCCTCCCTCATGCCTTCTCCCCTTCATTCTCCATCCCACACCATTCAAAACAGAACCACTCTGACTAGGATCACTAGAGCTTCATTTTGCAGGATTTGAACTTTATATAAATGGAAACATAAGGCAGATACATATGCCTTTGCATTTGGTTTCTTTTGCTCAGTATTACACACACTACATTATAGTGTGTGGCAGCAGTTTGTTCCTGTTCATTGCTACAATGCTACAATATATTTATCTATTTCATTAGGGATGGATATTTGGGTTGTTTCTCATTAATGCCCACCAGGAGTATGCTGTCATGGACATCTTTATACTTGGCCCTCAGAACACACAGGCATGCATTCTTGCTGGGAACATATGCAAGGGTTGAATCATGTGGTCAGAGAACACGTGCTCAGCTGTAGTTTTTACTGCCTGTACTGGATTGAATTGTGGGCCCCAAAAGTTATATTCAAGTCCTAACCCACAGAATCTGTTTCTGCAAATGTAATCAAGTGAAGAGGAGGTCATGCTGGATTAGGGTGGACTCTAAATCCAATGACTAGTATCTTTATAAGGGAATGGAAGGGATACAGAGACATAGGGCAGAC
>PVIY010049819.1:0-16528 GCA_004026745.1 Myrmecophaga tridactyla
GGAATCTGCTTTAACACGTGAATAGATGACATATCAAAGAATATGTTGACTAATCCCTTCCCTGTCTGAGAGGGTTTTTCAGATCATAGACAAATGCACTGGAGGCATTTAAAATAGAAGTCCTGGGGTGCCGCAAGTGTGTTTTGTGAAGTTAGAGACTCTCGGTGCTTTAGGCAGGTGAGTATTTATGGGAGATGCTTGAAGTTGAGGACGCAGGGGAATACCCTCCCGTTATAGGACGATTGTAGCAAGAACATGCTGGAATGATTTCTGCCTTTATTTATTATTTGCTACCAATGTGACTATCTTTTAATTTTTTAAAAACAAATAATTTAGTTGTAAAGCCTCAGACTGATTTTTTTTTTGCAAAATAGTCCTAGTGAGCTAATTTATTTTTCAACTTTAAAACATCAGCATTTTATATATCTGAATTTCACAATGTGGGGATGATTGCTATGTACAATTTGCAAAATTGTGATTAGCCAGCCCTTGCTTTGAGTTAGTTCTCCCTAATTCACAAAGGCTTCCAAGAATAGTCTGCACAAAATTCAGTTTGCAAATTGCAGGGCAGATTTTTAGAAGGCAGTTTAAAGAATGAAGTTCTAAGGGTTTTATCTATATTTATATCTCTTGTTAAACCAACCTCTTATGTAAATGTTATAATTTGTAAATAACTAGCAGGGCTGCCTCTTAAAGGCAGGATTGCATCTCCATTTTTGAGATTTAGCAAAATTATTAAATGGCAGAATTGACTAAGATGCAAATATATTTGGAACCAGCTAATAACATTAATCAATATCATCAGCTGTATTTGTGGGTCTAAGGGTTTAAAAGTATGGAAACCTTTCAGTTCACAGTTGAATTTCTCACCAATTAAGAAAAAAAAAAGGTTCTGCCTTTAGTGATGTTCTGGGGAAAAAATGGACATAGATTTATATACTTTTACTTTTTGTAGCTATTAATGTGTCAGTGAATCTTGCATTACTGTACAATCTGGATTATTTTTCATCCTTTTGCTGTTGCACAGGAAAGAAATTACTGGTTCCCATCGGTGTAGTAATGGGAGTCCCCATGTGACATCTGTTCCTTTCTAAACATTTTACCAAACTTGATGAAATGTAGTTTAGTGTTTGAAGCTGACTTGAAGGAAACACTGGGAAGATAAAAAAAATAACATTGATTAAACACCAGAAGTCATTCCCCAATAACTATCAATATTGTGATGGCCACTGCAGTTTATTTTCTCTTAAATCGAGATAACTTATAGAAATTTTAATCATGTTTAATCTTTGAATTAAACTGAATGAGTGGCTTCTCATTTTTAAATAGAAGTATAGTGGACTCATTCTAGTCAATTTTAATCAAAGTCTTTGGACTCTATTCATAAGGAGTGTTTTTGGTCTTTCTCCGAGAAATCATGTAATGCACTTCCCCTGAGCAAATCACACTTTCTGCATTCATTAACTCTTCTTTATCCACTGGATCCCAGGCAAAAGCATACAGCCCCTTGAGGGTCAGGTCCCACTGGAATGTGGAGCTGGGGGTGGGGTGGAACAGAGAGCCCAGTGGTGGGCGGCAGATTCTGCAGAGCCCATGAGGTCCCCTGGCTGAACGCATGCTCCGGCTGGCCTCACAGGTGCAATGGTGTAGAGCATGCCCAGTGATGGGAAAATTTGGGACCAAGGAGGAATAAAATCACCCCCCTTACCAACCAGTTTACCCACATCAGCTGTCCAAATGAGTTTTTTTTTTCCTTTGTTAGCAAGGGGAATAGGAATCATTTTTAGCTTTTTTGTTTGTTTGTTTAACATAACAATTATACAATATATACAAAGAAAAGAAAGAAAAAAGCAATATGTTTGCAAAGCACTCTTCAACAAGTAGTTAAAGGACAGACCCCAGAGTTTGTCATGGGCTACCATAACATCTGATCAGATTTTTCCTTCTAGCTGCTCCAGAACATTCTCCCATTGAATTTAATCCAGCGAATGACACACTGACCTCTCCTCCAGAATTGGGACCATTGATGCAGTTTGGTAAATAGTTATTGAAGGTCTACTCCATACTGGGCATATTACTGGAGGCTGCTGTATTATTCTGCCATTGAATCCATCAAGGATGCGTTGGGTGCCTGCTATGTATCATATGCTGGGAGTACAGCAATGCACAGAGATGTGATCCTGTCATGGGCCTGGCAAAATGGGTCACACCATGCCCCCTGCCTGGGCCTGGCTCTGAGGTCTGCATGCATTTCCTAGTCAGATGTGATGGAAAGAAGTGGGCCTCCAGTGTGTAAGTCAGGGAGCTTTTTCCACCAGGAGCCTGGTTGGACGGCTTGGCTCTCTGGACCTCTCAGAGCATCCTTTCTCTTGTGAATCTGCCTGCCCCCGGGCTCACTCCTTCTTGAGTTCACCCTTTGAATGCTGAGAGAAATTGGGATTTGTGCTACAACTCTCTTTCCCACATTTATATTTTAAAATGATAACAGAAATCTTAATCCGGTACTAGGGATTTAGAAAACCTAGGCAATGGGGGGAGAAAACCACCACCGTATCCTATAATTCCCACTCTTCTGACACAAACCATGTGCGAACCTTTTGGTAAGCTTCCTTTTTACCTCTTCCTTTTCCTACACATTCTTCTCTGCATATAATTGTAATGATTGCATCCATATTTTCCAATTCTTTCCCCCTGCATTATGTGATTTGCATTTTGCTAAGTTCCCATATAGTTTACAATCATCTTTCTTAATAGCTGCTGTTTTCTATTGATTGGGTATGTCGTAATTTACTTCACAATTTCTTTATTATTGGCATTCAAGTTATTTCCATAGTTCTTTAACATAAGAAATACTGTGATAAGCCTCTTCATATGAAAAGATTTTTCTTTATTCAGGGTTAGTTCCTAGAAGTGAAATTCCTGGGTGAGAAGGCTCCACCCTACTTTTACTCCCTTTCTCATAGATTTCAGCTTTCATGGGACTTTGTATTGCTGCCTCAGGGACTTTGCTGGTTCCTTCTGGGCAGGGGCTGCACGTATTCCATGCTCATTTCTGGGAGCCCCTTTAAACTCTGATCTTAGACTGCTCCCACTCGAGGCCTAATCAGTTTTCATAAGGACCACCCTTTTCCTGAAATTCCATTCTTGTTCTATCTAATCCATGCCTGCTTTGAGGGTAGAATAATCCATGTTTTGGGAGCTAGCACTAAGGTTCTGGAACGTTCTGTTGCACGACATCTGGGAAGGACATGACCCTCTCACTCTCCCTTCATACACAACCCCTCACCCCATCTGAGCCCCTTACTCTTATTCAGAGATGGTGATTTCTCAATGCCTGCAGAACTGCAAGTCAAAGCCTATGGCTAAAATGCCAGCAGATGACTTGAGGCTGGAAGCCAGACCTTGTGGAGACCACTCTGGCTTGACTCTTTCCCACCTCCCAGAGATTCATGGGAGTCTGGATGGAAGAGTTGGGAGAGCTTCGCAGAGGCTCAATGACTTCAAAACTTCCTGGTTCCTCCAGGGAACTACACAATGTTGGGAAAAGAACTGGGTCTGAGATGATTGCAAGACCCAATCAGAAGGAAAAGGTCAGGAGCCAGGGCCCTGTCCCTTCTTGAGCTCACGGCCAGGCTTCTGTGATGCTCCTGATGAGCCAGACCACTAGTCAAAGTCCACCTGAGCTAAGGTGGCTCTAAAGGAGTCCTGTGGTCTCTGCACCTAGGTTGAGCTTCACCTCCAATGCTTGCTGACATTCAGACAGGTGTGGATGAGGATTTCCTCTCCACTCAGTGCCAGCATCACACCAAAGCCTCCTCTTTCCCATGCACCCTACCCTCGGCACCTCACCCATTTTTCCTCCCTTCCACTGTCTTCCACACAGGCTCCTGTCTCTTCTCAGGCACTTATCTTCAATCCAGTAACACCTCCCATCTCCAGTTTGCCCTCGGGGTCTTTTTTGAGTTGTGAATTCACCCACAATCAATAATTTATTCTTTTAAAGAAATTATAGAATATTTCTAATTGCCTGCAGGGCAAGGGGAAAAATAGCCCATGTCATTTTAGATTTGGTATGCTTCTAGATTTAGAAGAGCCGAATAATTCATTCCTACTTAAAAAGTAAACATACTATATCTGTCAGTGCTTGATTCCAGTCCACATTTCCAGGTTTCTTGAGTTGGAAGGCTGTCCTTTCCACAGTTGGGGTGGCAAGATCTTCTCAGCTGTGATTGGAGGTGGACTTGGTGATACCTAGAGCTCTCACCTTCTCTTGGAGGGGTTTCTCCCCCCTGCTCTTCAGTCCTGCAAACCACCCATTGCTCTGTTCTTCTATCTACTCATTCACTTCTCTATCCATCCTTCTAATTTTCTGTTCACCTACTTCTTTCTTTATCTACCTACCTCACTTATTCACTGACCCTCCCTCTATCCAACTGTCCATTCACCTTCTGTCCACCTCTCTTTCCCTTTATTTATCCATCACTAATGCATCCACCTCTTCACCCACCTGCTCTCACTCATCTTTCTAATCCTCCAACCATCTACCATGTGTCTATACAGGACAAATTTTTGTCCCTGCCCGAGTTTTTTAGGGAGATATTCAGACAAGTAAATCACTGACACTGATAAGAGATGGCTGTTTTGACTGCAACCCTGTTTTCCCCAAGTCCGGGCTTCTTACTCTTGTTCTATCTCCCATGTCTTTCTCCATAACATTCCTTTTCCTCTTTCAGATCTTTGGGAGACAGACCCCTTTTAGAGTTGTTCCAGTGGAAAGTCTTCTTAGGGTTGACTCCTTAAGGTTGACCCAGTTCCTTAGGATTGACCCAGCCAGCCCAAATCTTTTGCTGAGTACTGGGAAAGGAGATCCCGGAAAGAAGGCACATCTGTCCAAAGTAATGCAACTGGTGGTCTAGTTCTAGATTCATCTACATCAGCGCCTTGACCTGGAGAACCTCCCTGAGGCATTTGCTCTGATGTCAGGGCTCGTGTCTTCCTACTCCAAGGTGTGACAGTAGACATTGTGGTGAGAGATTTTGGTGGGGATGCTGCCAAATGCCCAGATGCTCCTTCTCTGCCATTGGGATTGTGGCACCAGGCCATCCCTGAAGCTGTTGGGGACCTCCACCCTTCTCCTCCTGGGCACTACATTCCTTAGCTGTGAGGCAAGAGGCCAGCGTCTCTCCACCAGACTCCCATGGTGCATTCGGGGATCCCAGTCACATGCTCTCAGACTGTACCCAACATACCTTGTCTCCTTTCTGCTAAATCACAAACAGAAATTGAACTTGCGGTCATACATGAAGTTATGAGTGTAAGTTTATTTTTTACATGTGGAGTGTTCTTTATTTACAGTCAAAATCCCCTGAAGATTAAACTTTAAAAAGAGTTAATACTGCTGGGGTCAGATGGCAATCTCTTGCCATGCTTGAGGCAAGCAGGCAAAGCTCAGAAATAGCAATGTCTTTGAAGAGAACTGGCGAGGAGGGTGGCCCCATTACGAGGAACACATTCCTGCTGTCCAGCCAGGGCCCTGGGGAAGGAGGGCCAGGGCCTTTGGGCGGTCTACCCTTGGACACTTAGTGGGGAGGTGTGGGCTCCAGGCTTGTCAGCAGAGCAGTGCAGGGACACGAGGGTGGAAGGGAGCTGATTTGGGGTCAAGAGTTGAGGCCAGAGCTCCTTGCACAGTGACATTCCCTGTTGCTTGTAGTGAAACAAGTCTGCCTAGACAGCCTGGCACATCCCTTTACCTTCTTAAAGTTGGTAACTGACAACTTTCTGAGAAGAGGGCCATGGGATGGTGTGTGCTCTCTGTGCATGAGACAGCAGCTGGTGACATGGGTGAGTCTCGCCAACTTTGTGATGCTTGGGACTCTGACACATAGGAGAGAAGGACCCAGCTGCTACATGGCCCTCTAAGGTCATACTATTTTTTTTTCCTTTTAATGAGAGATATTTTTAAAAGCCTTTTTTTTAATGCAGCCTTTGTTTCCTGTTCATTGATGGCCTTTTGTTAAAGGACGTATTATTGTTGAAATTAATGTAAGAAGAGTGTGCGTCCTCCCTAGCATAGAATTCGAGCTCAGATGTGTGGGATTTATGCCAAACTGAGGATGAGGAGGCCCAATAGCCAGCCCTGACCCCAGTCATCAGCCTCACTGGCCAGCATGGCCCCGCCTCAGTCCGTCTTCCTCTGAGTATCCAGAGGCTTCTCGACGAGCAGTTACTTTATGAGCAAAGTGGGGCATGTTCCAGGCCTGTGTTTGATTTTCACTTATATTTATCTCCCCATAAGTCTTCAATTTTAGATTTTGAATTGGAGTCACATGAATCCGGCTATGCATGTTAAAAGATCAGTGACAAAAATCACATGACATTTGCATGCTGTAATTATTCCCTAAGCCCCCTTAGTAGGCTTTGTTTGGAAGTTTTGGAAAACCTGCGTGAAACGGCCACGTGCCCCGAGTTTGGGTGGCAGCTTCCGTGACTTTGGCTCAGCTTTTGTTTTCTCTGTGTTCAGGTCTAAATGGTCCTCCAGTAAGCAACCTAGTTTCTAGTTCTCCTCTGAGCATACTCTTGCATCTCCAAGATTATAGTCTCTATCTCTACCACCTCTATGGCACAAGCTGTGGAGTTTTTGTCCCTTGAGCAAATTTGTTTGTACTCTAGCGAGTGGAATTAGGGCTCATGATGATGTTTAAGGATGGAGGAGGGGTTTATATAACTCAGCAACCTTCCTTAGCCTGTAGGGCACAGCTTCCATGATGAACATGGCCTCTGATGGTTTGGAGTGGGAGTGAGCAGGCCAGGCCACACTTCCTGTGCCACCACTACCAGTGTGGAGAAGTCACCAATTTTCTGAGCCTGTTTGCTCCTCTCTGAGATGAGGATGGCGATGGAATCTGTGTGGTGGGCTTGGGGTGGGTGAATTGAAATCATGCATGTCGAGGGCCTGGTCCCAAGTAGAAGTCCTGTATTGAGAGTCTTTCTGATGAACATCCCTCAAATATTGGTTTATCCAGGAGCAATTAGGTGCCTTCTGTGAGCCCACCTCTGCAGGACTCCCCAGAGGATGCAGAGAGGCACCCACTCAGCCCCGTGACCTCTGTGTCTGGAGGACTTGGCAGATAAAGGCCTCTTTGGAAAAGAAACCAAATCATTGGAAGAGCTAAGGTGCTGGAGCAGTGGAGATGGGGGTGCAGCTTTCACTTCTGCCTCAGACTTGCTCTCCATCACTGCTCAGCCTCTGCAGCCCCCATGAGGCCCCAGAGATGTACACATGCGTTTTCAGAACAGGGTATTGGGTCTTAGTGCAAACACTGGTCTAGGCTCCGTGCCACCTTTGCTTTGCACTCAGAGCTCAATGGGAATCTTGTACAATGGCTACAAGGGAGAATGTGGCTCTCCCTAATCTCTTATCTAATGAAGGGTGATGCGTTATTCTAGCTGTCCGCATAGTCTTAACTATTTGCCCAAGTTCCTTTAGAATCATTTTGTAATGCAAATAGCTATTTGTACCACATTGTGTGCTTCAGAAATAAAAGTCTAATCTAGTGGTTCTGCCCTATAGGAGGGAGAGATTTCCTAGACCCAACATGTTGAAAAGGACAAACATATCCTTCCTTCAAAAATCATTGCATGGCCATAGTTTTGGAGAGTGGTTGCTTTCTGGTCTTCCCATCACTGTTAATCAACATTGCTAAGTGTTTGGGGAATACTTCAGGATCTGATTTGGAGGCCTTTTAACTGCCCTCCTCCCCCAATTTTTGGCCATTATCAGAGTGAGAAAGGAGAATTAGGATTTTAGAGAGGGATGCACTTGTGCAAAGGGAATTCTTTTGGATCTCATTAAAATGGATCTTATTTGAGAGTTTGCTTTTGAAAGGTTGGTATATCCAGAAGGCCAGCTCACAGAAGCAGCTTCATGGGAGAGGCCCCTCAGCCATGAGAAGGGCCAGGTCAGGGCCCCTCTCAGGCCCCTCAATAGACAAACACCTGTCCTACACCACATCTGAGAGCACAGACCACAGAACTGCAAGCGAGCAGAACAGAGCCTTATTGAGAACCGTGTGAAAGGATTGAAGCAATCAGCTTACAGGGAATATTTGTGCTTCGTAGGAATGTGGTTCTGCTTGCTGAAAACATATCCTTTGCGCAGAAAACATGCATAATCCTAGGCCAACTTTGCCCTTTGAGTAAAAATATGCTTAGCAGGAATTTTGGAGGTGGGGGATCAGGGTGGGGGGAGGTGGGGAAAGGTCTGTTTCAAGCCTATTCAAAAGAACACGTGCTTATAGACAGAAACTCAGTGAGTAACACTGATGGAGTTCTGTTTTGTACAGTGTATGGGACCAACTAATATAAGGAAACCCCTTTAGATGCAGTGATTAAATTACACTTAAGAGAGCATCTAATTTATGTCACCTCAAAGTGCTCATTGGTGCTGTCTTTTGGACAAATCTTGGAAAGCCCAGGGATGCAGTCACCATTTTATTGGGCCCTTCTTCCTGGCAGCATTCAGCTACACTGTTTGGTGCTCCTCTAAGTTCTTAGAGTGTTATCAATATTTCCATGAAAGCACACCTTTTTTTATGGAGATTCATTACTCTGGCAAGATATTTTTTTCTGGGGCATAACTTTACTGGTCTACACTTGGGGCAGATACTTTCTCTACCAAATTTGTGAAGACAAATCAAAATTGATTTGGGGATAATTGAACTGTGTTCCTTGGCTTCTGGAAAATATCGATTGAGCAGAACAGAGTAAGTTATTGCAAAATAATGTTTTTCTTGATATTTTATAACCTCATGACTTAAATGAAGTGCTCTGTTTGAGCGCACTTCTTATCATGGCTGGTATGCAGTAGGCATTGAATAAATACTACTTTGGTTCTGTAACTACAACTGCCACCACCACCGCCTATGTTCCCACCAGGAATTTTTCTGAGTTGGGTAAATATTGAGTAATGAATTGCATACTTTATTTAGGAGGTGGTAGGTGCCTGCGTGTTGAATATTAACCGTACTAGTTTGATTGTGTATATGTTTGTGGTCAATGGTATTGTATTAAAATAAACTCGGCAGTGTAAGCAGCCTGGAAGACAGTTGCAGAACTGGGGCAGAAAACCCATCCTTGAGTGGCCACTGCCTTGCATGCTGGATTTTGTGGGCTCAGACAGGCTGGGGGTGGAGGCTTTAGCATTTCATCTGCTTAACTCTGGGAGAGTGAATCTTACAGTTTTCTGGGCTGAGGGAGACTCCAAGAGGGTCAGAGGACCTTTGGCTTTGGAGCTGGGCATCGGGAGGCCTGGTTGGTGGCCAAAGGGATTTTGAAAAGTAATCCGTTTCCAGGAGGTGAACTTAGCACGCTCCCACTCTGGCATCAGGGCTCCCTGAGACCAGGTCTGTGGAACAATAACCCTGACTTCCCTGGTTCTCAGGATGTCCCCATGGGAGGCATGGGCTATTTGTGCTTGAGGAGGAGGAGGAAGGCCTAGAGGCAAGGGGCAGGTGACTTCCAATTCACAGAAGAGGAGAGCATGGCCTGAGGAGCCAGGGAAAAATTAGGACTCTTGGTTCTCAAAACATAACTGCACTGCTCTTCTACATAGTTGCATTTTAGGAATTCAGGGCTTGAGGTTCAGACCTTACTGCATTTCCAGCAATCAACTGGGAAAATAGGCGCAGGGTCATTGACACCAGTAAATTAAAGGGTGTTGTTTATCTTTAAGACAGATGACCATTTCTTATTCTATGATTCCTGAATACCACTAATCTTAGATCTCCTCTGTCCCTGCTACGATAATGCTCATTTCCAGTTGGATTTCTTTTTACAATGAATCGAGGGTAGCTGTCGAAGGAAGTCATTCATGGCCCTACATTCCCATATCAGTGTCTCCTGAGGTGTGCTTTCACATTAAGTTTCTGGGGGTCTGTTGGCCAGCGTTGTTGACCAGGAGTGTCAAGATCATAAATGTAGCACCTGGACTCCACTTCTTTGACGTAAATTCCAACAACTTTTTTTCCACTTTACCTTTGACCATCCAACTCTGTAGCCATGCCCAGACCTGCCTGTGACCAGGATCTGAACAGCCTCTGAAATCTGGTCTTGCCCCATCTTGTTTTCTGACCAGCACTGCTTTCTCTTCCAACTTACTTTCTGTGATTCCTCCAATGTCACTTCATAAGGGTCTTTGATCACCTTTTTTCACTGTCCTCCATGCCTTGTCTTCCCACTCCTTTTCACCCAACTAAGCGTTAATTCACACTCCATCATTTTAGTCACATCCCTGGCCTCTTTTTCCTCCATCATGTGTATCTGACAAAACTCACATTTTCCATATCAGTTCCTGGTCCCTGGACTTTGCTATAGAATCACAGTTGGGTTGACAAATATTACTGTGAATTTACCACCACAAACATCAAACCAGTATCCAGCATGCCATGTATCTGCCAACTTCTTCTAGGGTTTGCTCCCCCAAATGGCTGTGCCATCTCCCTCTTTGCTCTCTTTTGCTGCTGATGACTTTGTCTTCATTGAGAATGTAGCAGGCATCTGAGGTCTTCTTCTCTTCCTGTCATCACAAATCTTCTGGCCCTTGTCTTCTTTTGTCTGTCCTGCTCCTCTCAGAAGCCATCACCACCGGAGGTGACCCCACTAAGACCCAGACGCCTCTCTCCTTCTCAGAAACCTGGCTCCATGGATGCACATGTGCACCCTTAGCTGGTGTCCTCACTTTATACACTTGCTCTTCCTGCTTCTTTACTGGGGATGTCCTTCCTCTACGCTTTCTGTCCTAGCTCCTTCTCATCTTCCAGGCTTTGGCTATAGAAAACCAACCTTTCTCAATTGCTTTCTATCTCTCATTCTGCTTATTTAACTCCTAACACTCTCATAATCTGTACTTATTCTAATTATTTATTTACTTACTGTTTCTCCCCCCCCCACAAATTAAAGCCCCATGAGGTTGAAAAGGCCAAGTATGTCTTGCTCCTTGCTCTATACTACCATCTACTGTGATACATGACATGTGGGAGACCCCCAATAAATATTTGTTGAAAAGAGCATGCTTCCATGGCCCAAGGAGTCCCTGGTAGAGAGGCCTCCTCTCCCCAGCTAGAGCCCTGATATCATCTCTGGAGGACTGTGAGTCCCAGACAAAGGGAAATCTGGGGATTCCAATGAGCTCCCATTCGATTCTGTGCTTTCTATATCCCAAAGGAAGCACCACTTGTGGTTCTGCTGTTGACAAGAGCTGGGTGGAGACCTTGTACCACTCTGGGCATCCAGGTGGAAGTTTGACCCCTGAGACCCACAAGGCTATGGGGTCCCTGGTTAAGAGGATCCCCTTTTACCTGTTCATGCTTGGTACATCCCTACCTAGGGCTTCCTAGACCCTTTGGTTGGAAACCTGTTCACTACTGCAGGCCTGATTCTCTGGGAACTGTGTCATTGTCTGACCAATAATTATCCACCTGACCTGATCTTGCCTACAACTTGAGCCCTACTTGTAAAAGGGGGGATATGGCCTGGGAACACCTACCTGCCAGCCAGCCCCCACTGAGACTAACCCCAGATAAACCACCCCACAAATTAGTGGACTGTGTCTATGTTGACACATCTATTCTCACCCTAATGATATGTTTATTTAACTGATGACTGCTGTCCTCATTAGGGACTCACTGTTGAGCCTGGAATAGTGATTATTTTTGCTGATATTCCTTTTCTGCAAAGATTTTTTTTTTTAAATCACTCTTTTGGTTTGCTATGAATCCTTAATGAGGGTAGTTAAATTTAAAAGAAACCCCCAAACCACCCTTCAGGTTGAAAATAGAAGTGTCTGCATAAGCAGGTTGCTAATTTGCTGATTATTGATGGACGTGATTTGTGATAGTCTCACAGCTTTCAGTAAATGAACACGCCATCCAATTGAATATAGCAGCAACCAGAAAAAGAAGCAGTTTAGCCAGTGGGAAGTGAGCACTTGGGGTTCCAGTACAGTGTCTTCCTTTTATGTAGAAAGTGTCATTATTCTGGCCATTTGATTATTTCCAACAGTATCTGAATTGAACCCAGAGCAGTGGGATTCTTGAAGATGGAAGAAGAAAGATGTCTGAAAAATCTTATTCACTGAATACTCAGAAAGTCAGTTAATGACCCTTCCCAAGCCCTGGACCCTGTCTTTCTCCTTCGGGGTGCTAATCAAATGCCTGTGTGACCTTGACTATCACTTCCTGCTTCTTAGATGAGGAAAGTTAGACTCCCAAGAATAGCTGTGGCTTGGCCAAGACCAGGGTTAGGGTAAGGTATAATGACATCAGGTTAGGATATCCTGATGGGTTTCACCACCCATTGTGGAGAGAGGTTCCCATGTCCTCTCCGAACCTCTGGACTGTGGAAACTGGCCTGTCCTCCTCTTATGCGGACATGTGTGATAGTTCCCGTGGTTACGACAGTGCCATGGGAACCATCACACAGTGAGCTGCTCATGGCAATGTTGTTATTCATGGCAAAAATTGCAATGGTGTCAGCCAAGTGACCAGCCTTAAGAGATCTCCATAAAGACCAAACGGGTGGGGCAGGGCGATGAGGAGGGTGATATGAAGGAATTGTAATGGAAGCAGATGGAAACCAAGCATGGAGCATTTGACCCAAGGATGGGAAAGGAGTAGCCTCAGGACCTGGTTATTGGTTCCAACTCTTCTACATATGAGCTATTGACTTTGGGCAAGTCACTTCATCTCTTGAGCCTTCAGTCCCTCACTCAGATAATAAGCTTGGGATACTAATTAACCTGATAATGCATGTAAAGGAGCTCAGCTTCATCTTAAGCCCCTTCTCTGCTGTTCCTCTAAATGATACTGTCCAATCCTGTCTCATGGGTGCAGCATTTCCACTTCCCTCCTCACCCCCACCTCCCTGGTCCAGGAGCTTCTGGAGGCCCTGCCCCATCCCTCTTTATAGGAGAACCTGTCCTTGCACCCAACATACATTCAACAAGTGCTGGGTTAGTGTCTTGTCACCTGAGCTTGTGGTAGGGAACCGCCACTGCCCCACCACCTGGCCCCCTTCCCAGCCTCTGACACACCTCTGCCCTGGTCTCTGGGGTCCTGCTGTATAGGACTGTCCCTTCATCCCTCAGGCAACGTGTTAGAGGCTGAAAGTGCCACTTTGTGTGCAGTTCCCTGATCTGACCCTGTATGTGAACACAATCCACCTAGCTGGGATCGCTCCCAAATCATGGCCTTTAAAACATTTCTGCTTATTCGCTAGCCATCTGGGCTTAGGGTAAGGGCTTATGCATGGATCCCCTGCAGGTGCTGGTGCTGCTGCCCACAGCCCCACAGTGAGCTGCCCAGTAACCACTAAGAACCTCTGGGTGGGGCAGAAGCATTTTGGCCAATGACCATCTGCTGGTGACATTGGCCCAGCTCTGACCGTCTTTACTAAATCCTTCCTATGTGCAGATTCAGGAAGAGTTCGGGATAGACAAGGGGCAGGCAGCCCTGTCCAGAACTGAGCACATATTGAGCAGAGGCATGTTGCTCTGTGCTAGTTTCAGGTCCACTAGCACAGGGCCCTGACTTTAGGGGGCTTCAAGTCCAGCTGGAAAGATCTATTGTTTATTTATTGGTGTAATTATCATCTGTTCATTTTAGATGCCCTTCAGGAGGGCAGGGACCATGTCTACGCTGCTGTTTCTCCAACTGGCACGTATGTGTTCAATAAGCTTTTGCTGAATGAATGGATGGATGAATGGACGAATGAATGAATGAGGCACCTACATGTGGAATCACGTGGAATGCTAGTCATACTTGAGAGGGCAAGGGAAGAGATGGCACAGGGAGGTACATGATGCTTTGCCAGAAGATCATATAAACAATTGCTATAGAAATTCAGAGCCTAGTGAAGGTCATGACAGGCTCAGGCTGTCTAAGTCTTCTCAAAAGACACGGTACTCCAGCTGGTCTTTGGATCATGGCTGACATTTGTATAAGAGCTATTTGCATAAGATAGGAGGAAGAATGGCCTGCCTAGAAGACAAGGGAGGACCAGCAGAGGAGGTTGGGATGAAGCAGGAGAAGCTGGGGGAGTGAAGGTGGACCATAGGACTGGAGCACAGGATGCGTATTCAGGGATGCGGTGGAGACCATCTTGGCAAGGTCAGCAGGGGCCAAAACTCATTGGCCCAGGCAAGAGAGTTCAGATGTGACCCCTGATGTTATTTTAAGGTAGTGGGTTTTTCATATTTAATTATGAATGAAATTGCATTTGGGGAAGGCAGCTGATGATGGCATATGGTTATGCTGTGTGGGCTGCTTTCAAAATAGCTCACCCCAAACTTCATTAGTGATTAGTTCGAGGAAAGTGCAGCCTGACCTGCCAGCATTTCTCAAATCTTCTCTATTTGAACTGTGAGAATTCAGGGAAGGGTAGCTGTTGGCTTTGTAGGTTTCCAGTGTCCTAGGCTGTGCCCTCTTGTTTTCAGAGGCTTGTCCTTGGAGACCTCAGAATTTCTTGATGGTGGCCAGTTTGTTACTCCTTTGGATATTCCTTCCCCTTTGAGTTAGTCCCCACTCCTGCTATTTGAACTTGGACCCGCCTTGAAGGGAAAACTGGATAGAGTCTCCAGCCATGCTACCTGGCTGATGGCACTGGGTTGCAGAGCTGAAGGGCTGGCATCCCCAAACTCTGACTTTTCCTAAATATGGTCAGAGTTTGCAGTAGCTCCCACCATGTCAGCAGTTGCATCAACTGTAGATTTCAGCTTGGCCATCCCCTCAGCTAAGCTGTCACTGGCCCGCCTACCTCCCCTGGACTTAGGATAAACCCTCATTATAATCAAGATTAGCCTCAGCGAGAAGTCCACAGGGTTTGGCAATAACAGCAAACCCAGAGCAGCATTTCCAGTGCTTTAATGGGCAGGATACAACCCAGTGGGTCCCACGGTCCTCGCCTGAGGTCCCATTCCTGACACTGACTGGAAAGACAGCCCACAGCCTGGGGCTGGTCACATGCGAGGCCTCCCTCTGTGGTGTGTGCTCAGTGCAGGCCCACCTTGTTTCCATCGGAGACTGCAGAGACAAGACTGGCCGTTGCAGCTGATAGGTTTGCTCTTGGCTCAGCTGCTACTTACTGTGTGACCTGCAGTAAATTGCACAACCTCTCTGAGCCTTGATTTATTTCCATCTGCATAATGGGGATAAAATGTATAAAGGGAATCAAATACAATAGTGCATGAAATTTAATGAATTTGGCCCTATGCTGGGCTCCCAACAGGAGCTCAGGAAGTGTTAACTGCTCTCCTGCACTGATTGTGACGATTACTATGATGATGATGGTGATGATGATGATGATGATGATGATATGATGATGATATGATCCGATGTGATGATGATGATAATGGTAGACATTGTGGTATGGTCGTTCAGAGGATGGAGTAGGATCGTCCAGGATTGCACCCTCTTTATCATTTCTTGATCATACAGCTTTGGATGATTTCATTGACCTTCCTGTGCCTCAATTTCCTCCTGGGTGTTTGAAAATGGTACTAATAACACTTCACAGGATTGTTGGGAAGATTTAGACTTGCAGATGTGGTGCACATTATTAACGCATTATGAGTATCCATTCTCATCATTAAAATTATGTTTGAGACTCGGGGGGCCAAGATGGAGGCTTAGCAAGGTGCGCGTTTTAGTTCGTCCTCCAGAACAACTACTAGATAACCAGAAACAATACAGAACAGCTCCCGGAACCACGATAGTGACCGAACACACAGAGCGCCCAGAACGGGAGCAGCTTAGACCGACGGCAGCTCGCCGGATCTGTGAGTTCCCCAAAGCCGCGGCGGCCGGCGCCCGGCGCCCCTCCCCCATAGGCGGCTCCGCGGAGAGAAAGGAAACAGTAGCAGGGACTGAATCCAACCAAGCGCCAATTGCAGCATTAACAAACAAATTCTGACTACGAAAAATAGCCCCCAGCTCACGCGAAACCGGGCAAGTCAGAAGTCGCTTATTGGGCTAACCGAAAAAGCGGAAAGGGGACAAAACGGGGGTTTTCCCGGTGGTTTCTACGGAGACTTGGCAGCCTCCAGATTCAGCGGCGGGACTTCTTGGGCTGCGGCGGCCCCCCACACAGGCAGAAACAGACTGCTCTCAGGGCTGTCTCCCACATGCGCCTTCCCCAGGGGAGGGGTGAAGCCCAACTTAGGTGGAATCCTTCTCTCAAAGAACGCAGACCCCAGGGCTTGGCAAATTGAAGCCATTAAAACCAGCCTACAACCTCTCCTCTGTCTCGACCATGCCCCCAGCAGGGAGAGCCTTCCAAAGTTAAAGGAGACACGACATCTTTTGCTGGTGGGACCCACAGGCAGACGAGCGCCACCTACTGGGCACGATAAGAAAGGAAGAGCCCAGAGACTTTGCAGGAAAGTCTTTCAACCTGCCGGGTCTCACCCTCAGGGAAAACTGATGCAGGTGACTCCTTCCCCCTGGTAGGAGGCCAGCTTAGTCCGGGAAAATCCAGC
>PVIY010049820.1:0-16527 GCA_004026745.1 Myrmecophaga tridactyla
ATGCCCTAAGGTTGGGACTGTCCATGCCCTAAGGTTGGGACTGTCCATGCCCTAAGGTTGGGACTGTCCATGCCGTAAGGTTGGGACTGTCCATGCCCTAAGGTTGGGACTGTCCATGCCCTAAGGTTGGGACTGTCCATGCCTGCCCCCTTGGCCGCTCACTCTCGTCACGCCCCCTCGCTCATCACGGAGCCCTTGCCCACTTTATCCCCACACAGGTCGCCCACAGCTTTTCACTTCCCTCCCCCATAAGGTTGCCAAATTACAAATAAAAAACTCATGCCCATTGAAATGTAAATGTTAGGTAACCAAAAATGTACTCTAGCATAGTTATGTCCGTGTGACAGTTGTGCGGGCTGCATTCACCCGGCGACCCTACTTCCAGGCAGAGCCAGGGGGGCCGTGCGGGTCCGAAGAGAAGCGCGACAGGCAGTCCGCTGCGCTTCCCGCAGGAGGCCCCCTTGTCCTTGGCCACCTCTGGCCCGGCATTGGCTGTTGGGGTTTGGCAGGCACTCGATAGCTCCCGGCCCCTCCTGCTGTGAGTCTGTCCTGGATTTTGCTCTCGCAGTGGGGACGAGAAGGAGGATGCGCGAGCTGGCGGCGTCAGCACAAGCAGGCCCCTGGCCGAGGTCGGCTCAGTCCTTCAGTGTGAGTCAGGGAGCAGCTTTCCTCTTTCTGACCTCTTCTGAGATTCCCTTCATTTTCCTTCTGTCTTATGTCTACCAGGAAATGATCAAAGCCATTGAGAATAGTTTGCATTAGCCCCTGAAATACACTACAATGTATGGGAACGAAATATAAGGACTTTGTCCAGCATGTGTCCACACCATTCATTTTTTTGTTGTCGTTCCTACCAAAAGGGGGATTTTCTTACAAAGACCAGCAATGTTCTCATGCTCTGGGGGCGGGAAAGCCTAGACAAAGGCTTCAGGTCCAACTAGCCCACCAGCCGTCACACAGCAGGAGGCATTTCTGCATGAGTTAAATTCCCGGGTCAGAACTTCTAACCACTCAGACTTGAGCCATCGGGAGGAGGCCGAGGCGTAGCGTAACTGCCCTGTGCTCCTCCCCCTGCAGTCCTACACCACCTGCGCCCTGGGCATCCAGTTCGTCGGCTACGTGATGATCTGCTTCGCAGCCGCCGACTCACTGTGCTCCATGCTGTACGGAAAGCTCTCGCCACACACAGGCAGGGTGGCTCTCTACGTGCTGGGTAGGTGCGAGGCCCGCGTGCAGCCCGCAGCGAGGCGCACGCGCAGCTCAGAAGGGCCGGGAGGATAGAACACGTGCGCACGAGGACACTCTGAATCAGAAGGCCCAGCACCGCCCATTCCTTCCTTCCTCGCCCCTGTGCATCACGGAGCGGGGGTGGGCTGGATGTTATCTCCGGCCCAGGCCCAGGGCGGGCGCTGTGGACAGAGTGGGCGAGGACCTTGCTTTCTGGTGGGCGTTTAAATGCAGCACCGTTGTGCTGTGGCTGGGGAGACACAGGGTTTTCTGGAGGCCACAGGAGACCCTGAACCAGCCGAAGGGGCGGCGGGGTGAGCAGGGCATCCAGCAGGGGCCTGAAGGCCCAGTAGGTGCTGTCCACACCGGCGTTTGTGGCAGGCTTTGCTCACAGTTCTCTACGAGCAGTGGGGATAAAGACTCAACTTCCAAAGCTCACAGGCTCCTTCTAAGCCAGCTTGCCTTCCATTTTTTTGGGTGGGAAGGAGGGAGGTGAATCATAGAGAATGTGAATGATGAGAACTAAGGGCGCTGACAAGAACAGTTGCCTCGTCCCCCAGACCAGGTGTAGAGGGAAGGGGAGATGCAGCAGAGAGAGGCAAAAAACCATGAACATTTCATCAGGCCTCCCAGTGCCCAAGGGATTTACATACGTTTTCCTTTTTTTTCCAAAATGCTGTTTTGTGTATATATTCACATACCATATGATCCATCCAAAGTGTAAATTGATGGATTTTAGTATAATCCTAGAGTTACGCATTCATCACTCTAATCAATTTTGGAACATTTTCATCACTCTGAAAAGAGAAACCCCACACCCCATGGCAGTCACCTCTCTATCCCTGTGCAGCCACTAATCTAATTCTGTCTCTCATTTGTATTTACATTTTTTGTAAATGGAATCATACAATCTGCAGGACTTTGACTTTTGTTTCTTTCACTTAGCATAATGTTTTTTTTTAAAGAAAAACATTATTATTTTTAATTAGAGAAGTGGTAGGTTTATAGAAAAGTCGTATAAAAAATACAGTTTCCATGTATGCCAGTAGCGCAGACACTGCATTAGTGTGGCACCCTTGGTGAATATTAACACAGTACTATTAATTCTAGTCTATAGTTTACATTAGCTGTGTTCGTCTCATATACCACCCTGTTATTAACACTTGTATTAGTGTTATCCACGTGTTATAATTCATCAAAGAACGTCTTTATACCTGTTCAATTAACCCTAGTCCATTGTCCATAAGTTTCACTGTGTTACACAGTCCCATGTTTTATCGCCTAACTTTCCTAACATACATAGCTAGAACTTCCCCTTTTAACTGCTTTCACAAACATAATTCAGTGCTGATAATTACATCCACAATAGTGTGCTCCCATCACCACCATCCATTCCCATACCTTACAATCAGCTTAAATGGAAGTTGTGTACAAATTAAGCATCAGATCCCTACTCTGAATCCACACTCCATCTCTCGGTAGCCTATAGTCTAGACTCTAACCCTGTGAGTTCCCTTTTTATATTTAGTTCATATAGGTGAGATCATGCAATATTTGTCCTTTCGTACTTAGCTTATTTCAGTCAGCATAATGTCCTCAAGATTCATGCATGTTATCACGTGCCTCAGGACCTCATAGAGCTGAACAATATTCCATTTATATATACCGCAGTTTGTTTAGTCATTCATTAGTGGATGGACACTTGGGTTGCTTCCATCTTTTGGCAATTGTGGATAATGCCACCATGGACAGTGGAGTGCAAACGTCTGCTCAAGTGCTCGCTTCCAGTTCTCCTGTGCATGTACCTAGTAGCAGGATGTTGGGTCATATGGTGACTCTACTTAACTGCCTGAAGAATGGACAGATTCTTCTACAGCAGCTGCATATTTCACATGCCCACCGGCTAAGGCTGAGTGTTCCTGTTTCTCCACGTCCTTTCTAGCACTTGTCATTTTCTGTTTTGTTTTTTAACTAGTAGTCACTCTAGTGGGTGTGAAATGGTATCACATTGTGGTTTTAATTTTGTATTTCCCTAATAGCTAATGATGTTTAGTATCTTTTATGTGCTTTTTTAGCCATTTACATACCCACTTTGGAGAAATGTCTATTCAAGTTTTTGCCCATTTTTAAATTGTGTTGTTTGTCTTTTTATTGTTGAGTTGTAGGATTTCTTTATATATTCTGGATATATTGAATATGTGGTTTCCAAATATTTTCTCACATTGTGAAATGAGTCTTTTCACCTCTGTGACAAAGTCACAAAAAGTGACTTTGCACAAAGTTTGTAATTTTGAAGAGGTCCCATTTATCTATATTTTTCCTTTTGTTGCTCATGCTTTGGGTGTAAAGTCTAAGAAACCATTGCCTAACACAATCCTGAAGCTGTTTCCTGACATGTTCTTCAAGGAGTTTTATATTCTGGGCTTTTATATATTGGTCTTTGATCCATTTTGAATTAGTTCTTGAATAGAGTGTAAGACGGGGGTCCTCTTTCATTCTTTTGCATATGGATAACCAGTTCTGCCAGCTGCATTTGTTGAAGAGACTGTTTTCCCCAAAATGAGTGAACTTGGCAGCCTTGTCAAAAATAATCTGGCCATAGGTTTGAGGGTCAATTTTAAAACTCTCAATTCATTCCGTTGATCTGTATATTATCTATCCTTATGCCAGTACCATGCTGTTTTCATGATGGCAGCTTTGTAATATGCTTTAAAGTCAGGAAGTGTGAGTCCTCCATCTTCATTTTCTTTCCAAGATGTTTCCTGCTATTTGGGCTCTTTATCCTTCCAAATAAATTTGATAATTAGTTTTTCCATTTCTGCAAAGCAGATTGTTGGAATTTTGATTGGATTGCATTGACTCTGTAAATCATTTTGGGTAGAATTGACATTGTAATGATATTTTGTCTTCCAGTCTTTGAGCAGAAAATATCTTCCCATTTTTTTTTTTAGGTCTTTGATTTCTTTTAGCAATGTTTTATAGTTTTCTGCATACAAGTCCTTTACATCTGTGGTAAATTTATTCCAAAAAAGAATAAAAATATTTTATTCTTTTAGTTGCATTTTTTAAAAAAATTTCCTTCTCAGACTCCTTACTTGTTTACAGAAGCACCACTGATTTTTCCATGTAGGTCTTACACCCCTCCACTTTGGTGAATTCATTGATTAGCTTTAGCAGCTTTGTCATCAGTTTTTCAGGACTCTCTCTTTATAGGATCATGTCATCTGCAAATACTTTGTTTTAATTCTTCCTTTGAATTTGGAGCATTTTCTTTCTTTTTCTTGCTTAATTGCTCTGGCTGGAACTTTCAGTACAATGTTAAATAACAGTGGTGACAGTGGCATAACTGTCTTGCTCCCAGTCTCAACAGGATGCTTTCAGTCTTTCACCAGTGAGTATGATGTGAGCTGTGGGTCTTTCATATATGACCTTTATCATGTTGAGGAAGTTTCCTTCTATTCTTATTTTCCTAAGTGTTTTTATCATGAAAGGATGCTGGATTTTGTCACATGCCTTTTCTGCACCAATTAAAATTATCATGTGCTTTTTCTCCCTTCATTTTGATAGTGTGGTATATTACATTAATTGGTTTTCTTATGTTGGACCACCTTTGCATACCTGGGATAAAACCCACTTGGTTGTGGGGTATAATTCTTTTGAAAGAATTTGCCCGTTATTGATTTCCAGCTTCATTCAATTATAGTCAAATGGTGCTGTTTTTAAAATTTCAATCTTTCTAAATTTATTGGAACTTTTATGTCCCAACATTGGTCTATCCTAGAGAATGATCCACGTGTCCTTGAGAAGAAAGTATATCATGTTGATTTGGGGTGCAATGTTCTGTATTGGTCTTTGGACCCCCCCCCAAAGACATGTTCTTTCCAAATTCAAAATACAATTATTCTGGGAAACCCATGACAGGTATGTTTATGTACTTCAGGCTGTCACTCAAGTCCCTGAGACACTGCTTAATTTTTCCTATTCTTTTCTCTATTTGTTTGAATCATACATCCGACTGTATGATTTCAATTGTCCTGTCTTCTAGTTTGCTGAGTCTTTCTTCTAGCTGTTCAAATCTGCTGTTGTATGCCTCTAGTGTATTTTTTTCACCTAGTGTATTTTTAATCTCTACTATTTTGCCTTTCATCCCCATAATTTCTGTTTCTTTTTATACTTTCAATTTCTTCCTTATGCTCACACATTGCCTTCTTAATAACCTTTAGCTTTTTATGCATATTTTCCTTCATCTCCTTGAGTAGATATAGGAAGTTTGCTTGACCATCTTTGATTAGTTGTTCCAACTTCTAAGACTACTCTAAAGTTTTAACTTGTCCCCTTGGCTGAACTGTAACTTCCTGTTCCTTAGTGTGGCTTGTATTTTTTTGCTGACACGTAGGCATCTAACTGTCTTGATGAATTAACTCTGAAGGTCCATTTCTTCCTCTTGGGTAAGGTTTTATTTTTTATTGGCTCTTCTTTCACTCTTGGTCTAACTTATTCTAGATCTTTAGAATAGCCTGTATTTGTTTAGATTTTCTCACCTTTCTTCATTTGATTCTTATGATATCCAGTTTTTAAAATTGCACTTTTTGTGTGGTTGTTTTACCTCCAGGAGAGAACTTCCTTTTCTTTGTTCCTTCTCTGGGAATCTTGTTCTGTTCTGTTAGTTTTTGTGCAGAATTTTCTCCCCAGCTCCTATCATTTGTTTAAATTCTCTTCCTCTCTCAGTGCCCTGTATTTCTTACACATTTTAGTCCTCGGTCTTGTTTTACAGCAGTTCATTTTAAACACCCCCCCCCCCCCTTTCTTCTGTGAAGCTTCTATGCCTGTGGTTTCTTCCCCTTTTGGGTATCCTACCACAGGGAGCCAGATGAGATCAATCCAGAAAAGAGGGTCACTTCAGAAAAGTCAGTGCTGCCTTTAAGTGGTGCAGCTGATGGAAACTGGATTGAGTAAGCCACAAAGACTCTTGCCTGTGTTTCAGTTGCAGTCTCAGCTCCCCCGACCCCCCAGGGGGCCCTTTCATGAGCAGCACTCCCAAAGAGCTGTGCTCCACCCTGGTCTCTGCAGACGTCAGGCCTGTGCGTGGATGTATGTGGGGATTTAACTTGCTGCTGTGAGTCTTGCCCCTGGCTGTGGTGCAAGGGCCTGGGCTGTGCTGCATTTTGCAACTCCCAGGCCACAAGGGACGGTGGGAGTGGAATGGGAGAAGAACGGTGGGTCTGGATGGAAGTTTCCTACCTGATATTTTTGTGTTTTTATTTGATTTAGCATTTTTGGAGTCTTTCTCCAGTTTCTACCATCCTCCAGAGTTCTAGGGAAGTGGAATTTGTCTTTTTATTTGCTGAGTCTCTGGGGTGGCTTTCTCAGGGGATGCCTTATGTTGCTGTGTGGATGATGTCGCTTTTAAAGTTCTTTTAAAGTTCAAACTGACACAGGTGATGTTGTTCTGTCTTCCCAGATGGACTTTCTCTGCTGTGGAGTCTGATTTAAGCTCACAGTTTTGAGGCCATGAAATCGAGGCCTCACCAGGCGATGCTTTCTTCAGCCTGCTGGTGACCCGGGGCTCCTTGGCCACATGCCCAGGCCTTGGGGGCATCTGCTGGCCTCTCCCTTCTCTTCCAGGTTTCAGTGATTTCAGCTTCTTTCTTCCATGGCTTTCTTATGTTTTCCTTTTCTTCTTCACAACGTCTAAGAAGTAGACTGTGCCCACTTTATAGATAAGAAAACTTAGGCTTAGAGGAGGTGAAGGCGCCACAGCCTTTGGGGATCCAGAACGAACCCCCTTTTCTGACTCCACCGATCCTGTTCTTTCTACTATTCTAGGGTTTCTGCAGCATAATAAGATGCCCCTATATAGTCTAGAGACATTATAGTAACTTTAGAAATCATGAGGCCAAAAAATATGACCCATTAGGATGGAGCCCAACAGTCATGAGCACATGTGCCATCTGCCTGGGAGGCCCTAGTGACCCCAGTTAGGAAGGCCCAGCTAGCATCCTGGGGACCCTCCCTCCCGGCTCCACTGCTACTCACACAAGGCGCTGGCACCACAGGGGCTGGAACCCTCAATTCACGGCTGCTGGAAAAGTCCTTCTCTTTCTTGCTTTGTCTGAACTCATAATTTAGGGGCCTCCTTGGGTCTATAAAACCAGCTCAGACAAGATGACACTTTCATTTAGAGACTTTAAGACACGTCAACCCATATCCTTGCACAAAGATGGTGTGGAGACCAGAGTTGATAAGCAGTTTTACCCCAACATGCGTTCAGCACAGAAAGCGCCAATCTTGGCCAAATGCATACGCATCTGCTTACAATGAACTGTGGGAAAAATGAAAAATAGCTTTGAAGTACTTTAAGGAAACAGTTAAATCACAAAAGCAAATGATTGAGGAAATGGGTCCTTTAGTGTTAACATATCTAAGACTACAGGACGTTCTCAGTCTCTAAGACCGCGTTCGTTCGTTTCCTCTGAGTCTCTGCTTTGCTGGAAACCCACAGGGACAGTGATCCAGCTCTCCTGCATAGTGGCCCTGCTGCTGTGGAAGCCGCATCCAAGTCAGATGGCTGTGTTCTTCGTCTTTCCTGCCTTGTGGGGCGTGGCAGATGCTGTTTGGCAGACACAAAACAATGGTGAGTGCCCCACTTCCTTCTCAGGTTCCTATAAATCACCAGCCGTGGGGGAGTGCACTCATGAGGTAAGAAAGCATTGCCAATGAGGGGCTAAGAGTTCCATGGTCTGCTCAGGCCACCCCAGCTAGAAGCCAGCAACGTTCTCAACAAGCAGAGCTGCAGTGGAAAATCAAGCAGGCAGGCCAAGAGAGCCTCAGTTTCCTAGTCTGCATTTAGAAAGTTCTCTCTGGGCACATATTCAAATCCATGATGTGAAAGAGAAAATTACCCCAGGATTCTTCAGGGCAACGTTCTGCTTGAGTGAATTTTGTCCTGTTCAAAGAAAGATGCGGCTGCAACCCCGGTGGGCGGCTGTCTTTCTGTATATTGACAATTCTTTCATGACCTTCCATCATTCATTTAGAAAAGCGTTTCTGAGCAGAGCACTGTGTCCCCCGTGTCCTAAGTCAGGTGGAACAAACGTGAGCACCTTGAGGAGCTCGTGGGTGAGGTGGGGGGGCAGGGAGGTAAAGCTCGGGGCCAAGAGAGCATGCGGTTACTCTGACAAAAGTCTGTGCAATGTGGGCTGGGGCCCATTTTCCTGGAGGTCTAGGCATGTTGAAAATGAGGTGAGGAGGAGGGATCAGGAAAGGCTTTGCGATGGAGATCGTGCCTGAGTCTAGTCTTGTCCTTTGTCCTTTGGCAGAGGGTGTGTGCAGGAGAAGGCTGAGGCAGGCGAGGAGGTGCTCTGAGACCCAAAGGCGTGGGACTGCCACGTGTGCTCGGGAGCACCGGCAGCTACTTGATTTGACGGGGGTGTAAAATGGGTGGGAGATCTAGGGGGCATGAGACAAAGAGGAAGGCTGGACCTGGGCATGGAGGGCTCAGCATGCCTGGTAAGGAGGCCAGTTTTATTCTGCTGAGTGGAGGCAGTGGAAAGAGCTTACACCGGAGAATGAGATGGTCAGCTCTGTGAGGGTATGGCAGGGACGGTGATCCAGGGACTATTTGCAATAACTCAAGTCTTAAAGAGACAGAACTTTCAGGATAAAGTGCCCAAAAAGGCCCAGAAGAAGATGGAAAAAACAACTGGTGCACTCCCCCAGGCAGTATGTGGCCTTTGCCAGGAGGTCCCAGGAGATATGGGCTTAGAATCTTGATTCCAAAGGAGCAAATGCAGGCAGAAGGCTCAGACTCGTCTGTTGCAGACTTGGGTTTGAATGGAGAGGAGAAACTGGTAGGGGGAGGGCTGGGCGCCTGGCTGAAAGACAGACCTTTTCTAAACGTCTATCATTTATTGTTATTATTTTTAGATTCAGAGGCTAAAGTTTGAGTGAAAAGTGGGGAGGGGGTGGGGGAAGGAGCCAGAAAAAGAAGGTTGAAAATATAGGGGAGAGAGATAAATAAATAGTGCTGCAAAGATTTTCACCATAAAAAAAAGGAGAGAATGGGGCAGGAGAATTCAGGAGGGATCACCCTTGAGCAGGGAGAGAGTTTCCCTTTCTTTTGAGACCTGGGGGAAGCAAGTGAGAGTGAAGAATGTATGGAAACTTCTGTTAGTGTAAAGGAAAGGAATTTAGAAAGTTCATGCTGATAAAATTCATTTTCTCATGGAGTAAGAGTAATAATTATAATAGTAACACCTGTGTGCCATTAAACCCCTCCGATGTGTTGATGTATGCAGCCCTCGGAGGTAGGCGCTCCTCATAACTGTATAGTATGGACGGGAAACGGAAGCACAGAGGGGAGGAAGGATGGGCCGAAGGTGACAAAGCCCTACGTGAGAGCTGAGCACAAAGCCTTAGCCTTGGCGTTGTGTTGTACAGTCCCCCTAGGCTGCTGCTGAGAGCAGAGCAAGCAAGACTGAAAGCAGAAGCCTTGGCGTAACTGCTGATGGGTATGGGGGTTCCCAGCAGACGGGAAAGGGGTTGGTGGGCAGCATTCCAGCCATCGGAGCTTGGAGAGCATGCATGCTCCTCAGCTCAGTGCTCGTGGTTTCCTCCCAGGCTGCTTAGCACCCTAACATAGAGAAGGACAAGGAGGAGGTGAGAGCGATATGAGCCTCCCAGAGAAGAAAAGGGAGGTGAGAATGTGGGTGAGCCTATTCCCTTTGGGATCTGAAATCACCACACCAAGGTGGTCAGGGGAATGCAGAGGAGAGCAGGGAGGAGGGGAAAGAAACTGGGCACCGAGAGGTGGGAAGGGAAAGCGTGGAGGGATGGGGGACCATTGGAAACAAAGGTTTCAGAGACGGAGAGGACAAGGTCCAGGGTGTGGTCAGTGAGGAGTGTTGCTGGAATGGAATGTGACCTCCTCA
The DNA here is from genome assembly GCA_004026745.1 of Myrmecophaga tridactyla. NCBI lineage: Eukaryota > Metazoa > Chordata > Mammalia > Pilosa > Myrmecophagidae > Myrmecophaga > Myrmecophaga tridactyla. Next base: position 10,158 of record PVIY010049820.1, read on the forward strand.
GCCACTGGAGAACCTGGAGGGTTGGTTGCTGGGTGGGTTGGCCCCGGGGAAGCTGGAGTTGTCCAGAACAGTGGCAGGAGTGCGGTGTGGGGCTGGGACCCAAACGCCAAGGTCCTCTCTGAAGAAGCATGGCCAGCAAGGTCAGTGGAGGACAGCAACGCAGAGAGGTCCTGGGTGGAAAAATGAGCTCTCAGAAGCCTCAAAAGAGGAAAGATTTTTGTATGAGGATAAAGGGGCAATGGTCCAGAAAAGTCAAGAGAAATCTAAAGAATTCCACCCTCTCTACCCTTTGGAATATGGAGCAAGGAGTTTCCAGCAGCTTATACTTGAGAGGCCTGATGTGGAAATCAAGCCAGGAGGTAGAAGCTGCTGCGAACGAAGTGATTAAAAATGTGAGGGCATTTCTTGTTGCCTGTGTGGTGGTTTGTGTTTTCTACAATGAGATGAGGCATAGCTGAAAAGATTTCGGAGGGATGTCGCGGTAGGGAAGGCGGCCCCAGTAGCCTGGGCTTGGGTGCTGGGAGGGTGTGCCTTTCCGGAGGTGGATGGAAACGACAGGGATGGGCGCTTAGGGCTTTGTTGAGCTTCCAGACAGCAGAGGCTCCAGAGGGTGTCGGAGCATGAGGAGGCCGTCTGCGTGTCTGCAGACATTGGCGAGAGGAGGCCAAGGGGCCCCTGAGGGGACTGAGCGCTTGACAGGATGTTCTTGGCTCCGAAGAGACCCCCTTTCCTGAGAGATGTCGCTGTTCTGCCCTTATCTGGAAAACCCTTGAAGATGCAGCCCTGGTTGGATATAGCAAATCCACAGCCAGCTCTAAGCCAGTGTCTCCAGGGATGGGCCCTCGGGGCCCCCTACCCCGTGCTGGGGCTGAAAATGTGCACATCACTTGGCAGACCAGAGACTGAGCACTCCAGACCTGTCCCCTTCTCACAAGCTTAGTGCTCTGCCTGTAGACACGAACAGCTGAGAACACCTTTGAGCAAATGTGATGCTGTGGTACTTAAGGGGTTGGGACTCGCCGCTCTCTTCTAGGTCTTCAGGAATACAGGTGAGTGGAGGGGAGCTCTGGATGCAAATGGCAAGTGTTTGCTTTGCTTGTGGCTGTGATGTGCCGTTTGGATCCAGGCCAGCACCCCAGAAGGAACAGCTGGGATTATTCACTGTGATGCTTGCAATATTCCTTAGCAGAACAAACACTGACTCAGTGGAGGAGAGATAAACAGACATGGACTTCAGCTTCTCTCCACAGTCCAGGATAAGTTGTACACTAGTGAAACTCCTGTGGTGTGTGGAAACCTTGTTACCTTTCTCACTAGCACCAGGTGAGAGGTTCTCTCGGCATCTCTGTGGAGCTATGAGAGCTGCCCAATGTCTACTGAGCACTCCAAACACACATGCCATCCTACTGCCTAAAATGTTCCGTCTCTGAATTCATTTGATTTCAAAACAAAAGGACCAAGAAAAACAGCCACATAATGCTCCATGCGAGAATTTCCAGGTGCTTCAAATGATTACAATGAAAAAAGCTTGGTTTTCTTTCTCCCAGAGATATTGCAATATCTGTTTAAATCTTTCTTTCTTTCTGAGAGGCCTAAAATACTCTGCCAAAATTGTGCAAAATTACTGAAGGTCAAATGAATATATGATTTGAATAAGGACTCCCTTGAACAAGGGATGCTAATTTAAAATGAATTATTTTTGTCTTTTTGTCATTTTTTTCTTTCAAGTAGAAAACAGTTATTGGGGAAATGTTTTACTCTCAAACATGTGAGAATTTCTTTTAGAGTCGGTTCTTGCAACCGTCTTAGCTCTGAGTGATATTTCAACCGGCGAATTTCCCACAGGCTGCCTCCACTCTGCTCTCCTAGATGCTGCCACCATTTAGTATTGCACAGTCATGAAGTATCTATTATTTTTTAGTTGGGAATTTCATATAGCTCTTTCCACCTCCTAAGAACAGTTTTCTTTCTTTCTAATTTCAAATGTCAACTTGGATTTCTCATCCTGTTCTCCTTGATGTATCTTTATACTTTCATAATTAATAGAATTCATCAAATAAAATTCAGTGCAACTTAACCCTCCCTTTGAGTCAACACTTTTCAATTTAAAAACTGATCATTACCATTCCCCAACTTAGAAGCAAATCCAATGGCTCATGTGGGCAGAATTGTGAAATTCATGGCTCCGTAGTGCCCCACTGGCTCTCAGAATCCCTTTGGAATGAAGATTTGTGCCAATAACTCTCATCTGTTTATTCATTCTGACAGCTAAAGGAAGGTGGGTATGGTTACCATAGCAACCCCTACATGCCAATTTGCCACATCTGAGATACAAAATGTCTTATCTAAATATACTCTTTTGTTCTGTTAGCTGCCAAAGGTTCATAAATGCCCAAAATTTAACTTCTCTTACATACCTAACAAGCATGGCTTATTCTTTTCAACCCACCAAGACTGCAGGACCCATGCCCAAAGCCAGGGATGAGATTTCGTACCCCAGCCACTTCTACTTCACACCTGGTTGGAGGATGAGGCCCAGGTCAGGCTGAGAGTAACTCTTTTTACTTTTTAAGTAAACTTTTCATTTTAGAATAATTTTAGCTTTACAGAAAAGTTGCAGAGATAGCACAGAGTTCCCACATAAGCTTCACAGTTTCCCGAATGTAAACATTTTATGTAGCCTCTGTTATTTATATTGGTACATTCAACAAAACTTAGAAATTAACATTAGTTCAATACAGTTAACCAAACCACAGACTTCTGGTTTGGTTAACTGGGATTTCTCCAGTTTTCCCGTAGCATCCTTTTTCTCCTCCAGCAGCCCATCCGAGACACCCTATTACATTTAATCATCATGTCGTCTCAATCTATGACCATTTCTCAATTTCACTTTTTTTTTGTTAATGACTTTGACACCTGAAAAACACTGGTCAGATGTCTTGTCGCATGTCCTTGAGTTTGGGTTTGTCTGTGTGTCCACTTGGCTGCCGTGGGGTTGTAGGTTTGGGGGGCACATGACCCGGGTGAAGTCCCCCTCATCACACCACATCGGGGTACGTGGGGGCAGCACGGCGGGGTCAGCCTCAAGTGCTGGCCTGAGGTGGTCCTGCCAGGCTGCTCCACTGTGGAGTCACTGTGCATCCCCCTCCATGCTCTATTCTTTGAAGCCAGTCATGAAATCTAGCCCGCAGTCAGCGGGGAAGCAATTCAACTCCACCTGCTGGAGGGGCGAGTGTCTACATATATTATTTATAATTCCATAGGAAATTTTTGTCCCTTCTCCCCAGTTTGTTCATTTTTTTCAATCATGCACCTATGTTAGTATGGACTCATATTTTATCCTTTGGGTTACAATCCGATATAAAACTATTTATTTTATTGGTCCAACTGTTCTAGCTTTGGCCATGGGAGGAGCTTTTTCAGGTTGACCCCTGTGCCTTTTTGGCATGCCCTGTAGACTTTTTAGTTTTTTTTTTTTTTAGTACTTCCTTACTTTCTCAGACTCACCTTGAGCTGTCCCTGCTCCAAACCCTAGTACTGGCCATTTCTCTAAGGAGCCCAGGTCAACCTTATTGGAGAATGGTCTCTAGAAAGCAAGTTGGAGCGCTGGGCGTGCTTGTCACTGTGATGTCATTGCCTCTTGGTCCTCTCGGAGGACAGAGTTAGAGATGTAAGCATGGGTACTAGCCCGTGCATCTATCCATCCATCCGTCTATCCACCTGTCTGTTCATCTGTCATCCATCCATCCATCGATCTATCCACCCATATATCAACAATAAGTCTGAGTTTATGCTAATGTATCTGACTCAAATCCAGCCCATGGGTTTAGTCTAGTTTCCCCGCTTGCTTATCTGTAACTTTTTTCTCTGACAGTGAGAAACCCCAGCTCCCATTATGTATTCCCATTTGTTCAGTTCTAATATGCATGAAAAATAATTTCAGGATTGTCAAAATATTGGTATTATCTACTTTGCTTTTCTTCCTAATGTCTGCCCATCATGTCACCAACCCTGGTGCATCTCTTCCTTTAGCTGGGCTGGAAGTCATTCATGCATATTTCCCAAATGGGGCAAATGGGTTTCCTTCTCATTTTCTTAAAAGGCAGTTCCAGCTGCCCACGAGAGGGTCCCTTGGCTTGCTGCTTCCAGTAGCTCTGGTCCAGCTTAGCGGGGAGGAAGGACAAAGGGGCACTCGGCTCTTGTCCAACTGCCGTCCATGTCCTCTCCAGTCAGCTCTGTCGTACGGCAGCTCGCTCTCCACCAGCTTCTGCGTGTCTCCTCCTACCTCCCTAACAGGTCTGGGTTATTTTGGCTGCAAGGGCGTAAGAGAGCAGACATTCTAGAGCTCTCTTCTTCTGCTTGTGGGTCTCCTCTCTAGGGTTAAATCTCAGAATCAGCCTCCGAGAATGTCAAACTCATTTGGTGTATAGAGCAGCTGAGGTCCAGGAGGTTTATGTTAATGAAAAAAAAAAAAAAACTAAGAAAATGTAAGTGTGCGTGGCTACTTAAGCCAAAGTGGACTAGAACTGACAACACTCAGTCAGAAGAGATGAGGGAGTGAGCTCTCTTATATTGGTGGCATGGTGATTTATTATCATTTATAGTCTAAATTTCACCTTGAAATCTCTGAAACATATCAACCTATAGACATAAAATTTTAGCATAAAATTATCATTGTCCATTTTGTTGGAATATTCATCCAGCTGGGGTACATTTGCTGTCACAGCAATTTGCTAAAGGTGCGGTAGGGTCTTTCTACCATGGAAAATAAAATAATGTGTTGCTTCTAGCTGTGCCCTCTCAACAGGAACCTCCTTATTTCTCTGCTTATCCATCCAATTTGAAGAGTCACTCTCAAAAGAAGGGCAAGAGGCCTTTTGAATAACCTTGGAGGCTGGCTGGATCCCAGGATTTTGCTCTGCATTTCTCTCTGGACCCAGAGTGCTGCTTGGGTGGACTCTGCAGACCTTCAGACAAGAAGGACGTCGGCCTCTGGGTGTTGCCAAGAGCACATTTTCCCCAATGTGCACTTCCTGTTCACAAAGCACATCACATGGTTCCGTGCAGAGAACCTCCCAACTGTTTGAGAATTATAAAAGGAAGTAAAGGGATTGGTGTTGTTACATGATGTTAGCCGGCAGCAGTAGCTGAAAATCCATAGTAAGAGTTATTTCATATGAAAACCAAATATTAAACTCCGAGAGCTTCAGCACTCTTTTTAAATCCAGAGTGTTTTAAAACTTATTGGAAAAAACAGTAGGACACGTCTCAGGACGAGGAGAAGGAATGCATCTCTCATGCCTTGTACATAAGACAATTCACAAATGCCTGTTGTTGTTCAAATGTGCTCGTGAGACTGCATAGGGCGGGTGAGGAGTTTCACTCCACGGGATAAGGGTGGCTTTGTCACCTGGTGCTTAGCCTGGCAGTTCTCCTCCTTGGACTTCATCCTGCTCTTGAGGACATCATCTGTTTACGCAGGACAGCCTGAGCCTGTGGCCTCGCTGTGCTTAGGGACTCCTGCACAGATGGATGCTCGAGATAACCAAATGCCAAGAAGACGTTCCTGGGTGTTCACAGCATAGATGCAGGCAGAGTTTCGAGAAACTTCACTGCTGGCCCCAAGCCTTCCTTCCTCGGCTGTCAACATTGCCAGGAAGATTCAGCCACCTGCTGAGCATGTAGGAGAATGACGAAGGAAAAGAACAAAGGAGAGATGGATGCGACCTCACCCTGGGACAGAGAGGGTGGGAGATGCCACGTGCCCTTCTTTCTCCTCAGGTGCGGCCAGCCGGGGGTGTGGGACAGAGAGCAGGAGAAATGAGGAAATCTGGAAGTCTGGGAGGAAAGTCTTGGAAGCATATGGCATGGGTGCCTCTTCCCAGCAGGGCCCAGAGGCAAGAAACCAGAAGCTGCTGCTTAGTTCTCAGGTCTAGGAAAGGATGAAAGAGTCCTGTGAATTTTAAGTTTGCACAGTGTTCCCTGGCCTGGCTTTGATCAAGAAGGATGAGATGGACCATGGAGCCTGCTCAAGTCCTGAATGCAAGCTTGTGTCTCTGCCCGTGGCACGTGTCCAGTGGGCAGGGCTGTATGGTGGAGGAGGCCCCTCTCCCAAGCTCCCTGCTCTTCCCTCCATGGGCCACACCCTCCCCCGCCCGTCCTAGTTGAATAAAGGGGGTACGATCTGTGCTTTCTCTATGAGCATGCTTTTCTGAGAACTTATAATGTCCCACAGTATTGAAATAACATACTGTTTCTGTCCCAAGGAACTCACAGAGCTTGCAGTCTGCATTTATAATTCTTCCGGAAGAGAACTGCGTTATTAGGACCCGGGTCTTAAACAATTGCACACTCTTCTAAACTCACATGC
>PVIY010049821.1:0-16530 GCA_004026745.1 Myrmecophaga tridactyla
CTTTGTGCCAGTGCCATGCTGTTTTGACCACTGTGGCTTTATAATTTCAGGGAGTGTTAATCCTCCCACTTTGTTCTTGTTTTTTAAGGATATTTTTAGCTATTTGGGGGTCTCTTTCCCTTTGAGATGAATTTGGTAGTTAGCTTTTCCTAACTAGCTTTTCAAAGCAGATGGTTGAAATTTTAATAGGTGCTATGTTAAACTGTAGATCAATTTGGATAAAACTGACATCTTAACTATATTTAGCCTTCTCATCCTGAGCAGGGAATGTCTTTCTGCCTACTTAGATCTCCTTTGATTTCTTTTAGCAGTGTTATGTAGTTTTCTGTGTACAAGTCTCTTGTTACGTTCGTTCCCTAAGTACTCGATTCTTTTAGTTGCTATTTTGAATGGCACTTTTTCCATAACTTGACTTCTGAGGTAGGTAATCACTTGTTTATAGAAATGTTACTCATTTTTGCACATAAATTTTGTATCTCACCACCTTGCTGAATTTATTAGCTCAAGTAACTTTGCTGTAGATTTCTCAGAATCTTCCAAGTATAGTATCATATCATCTGCGAATAATAAGAATTTTACTTCTTCTTCGCAATTTGGATGGCTTTTAATTCTTTGTCCTGCCTGATTGCTCTAGCTAGAACTTTTAGCACAATGTTGAATAATAGTGGTGACATTGGGCATCCTTGTCTTGTTCCTGATCTTAGGGGAAAAACTTTCGGTCTCACTCCATTGAGTATATTGGTTTTTCATATATTCCCTTTATCATATTGTGGTAGTTACCTTTGTTTCCTATCTTTTGGGGTCTTTTTTATCAAAAAGGATGCTGAATTTTGTCAAATGCTTTTTCAGCATTAATCGAAATGATCGTGTGATTTTTTCCCATTTGATTTGCTAATGTGCTGTATTACATGAATTGATTTTCTTGTGTTGAACTATCCTTGTATTCCTACTTGGTCATGGTGTGTAATTCTTTCAGTGTGTTGTTGGATTCAATTTGCTAATATTTTATTGAGAATTTTTGCATCATGCTCACAAGGGAGATTGGCCTTTAGTTTTCCTGTCTTATGGCATCTTTACTTGGTTTTAGTATTAAAATGGTATTAGCTTCATAAAATGAGTTAGGTAGAGTTCCTTTTGCCTTAGTTTTTTGGAAAAGTTTGAGTAAGATTGATGTTAGTTCTTTTTGGAATGTTTGATAAAATTCCCCTGTGAAGCCATCTGGTTCTGGGCTTTTCTTTGTAAGAAGATTTTGATGACTGATTGAATTTCTTTACTTGTGATTGGTTTGTTGAGATCTTCTATTTCTTCCTGTGTCAGTATAGCTTGTTTGTGTGTCTCTAGAAATTTGTCCATTTCATCTAAGTTGTCTAATTTGTTGGCATATAGTTGTTCATGGTATCCTCTTATGATTTCTTTTATTTCTTCAGGGTCTGTGGTAATGCAGCTCTTTTCATTTCTGATTTTGTTTATTTGCATTCTCTGTCTTTTTTTCTGTGTTGGTCTTGCTAGTGGCCCATCAATTTTATCGATTTTCTCAAAGAACCAACTTTTGGTTTTTATTAGTTCTTACTATTGTTCTTTCATTCTCCCATTCATTTATCTGTGCCTTAATCTTTGTTATTTCTCTTCTTCTGTTTGCTTTGGGGTTAGCTTGCTATTCTATCTCAAGTTCCTCCAGGTGTGCTGTTAAGTTCTTGATTTTTGCTCTTTCTTATTTTTTAATATAGGCATTTAGGACAATAAATTTCCCTCTCAACTCTGCCTTTGCTGTATCCCATAAGTTCTGATAAGTTGTATTCTCATTTTCATTCATCTCTAGTAGCTACTTACTTCTCTAGCAATTTCTTCTTTGACCCATTGTTTTTTAAAGAGTGTGTTATTTAATCTCCATATATTTGTGAATGTTCTCATTCTTTGGTGGTTATTGAGATCCACCTTCATCCCATTTTGATCAGAGAAAGCGCTTTGCTTCATTTCAGTGTTTTTAAATTTATAAAGTCCTGTTTTGTGTCCCAGCATGTGATTTATCCTGGAGAATGTTCCATGAGCACTAGAGAAGAATGTTTGGGTGCCATGACTTATATATATGTCTGTTAGGTCTGAATCATTTATCAAGTTTATTTAACTTCAGTATTTCCTTGTTGATCTTCTGTCTGGCTGCTCTATCTATAGAGGAGGGTGGTATATTGACATCTCCTACTATTATTGTTGAAACATCTATTGCTCCCTTCAGTTTTGCCAATGTCTGTAGTATGTACTTTGGAGCTCCTTGATTGGGAGCATAAACATTTATGATTGTTATATCTTCTTGGTGAATCTGCCCTTTAATTAGGATACAGTGTCCTTCTTTGTCTCTTATAATGTCTTTACATTTAAAGTCTATTTTGTTGGATATTAGTATAGCTACTCCTGCTTTCTTTTGGTTGCAACTTGTGTGGAAGATCTTTTTCTGTGCTTTCACTTTCAGTCTATTTGTATCCTTGTGTCTAAGTTGAGTCTCTTGTAAGCAGCATTAGCTGGATTATGTTTCTTAATCCATTCTGCCTATCTGTATCTTTTAATTGGTAAATTTAGTCTGTTAACATTCAAAGTTATTACTGAAAAGGTGTTTCTTGAATCCACCATCTTATCTTTTGTGTTTTCTTTGTCAGATCAATATGTTCTTTTCACTGTTTCTCTTTGTATTCTTTAAATTGCCCTTAGTGGTACTCTTCAATTCTGTGCCATCCTCCAGACCTCCCTCTCCTGTCTTTTTTTTTTCAGCCAGTAGAACTCCTTTTAGTATTTCTTTTAGCACCTGTCTCTTGTTGACAAATTCTTTCGGGACTTCTTTGCCTGTGAAAACTTTAATCTCTACCTCAGTTTTGAAGGACAGTTTGGTTGGGTACGGAATTCTTGGATGGAAGTCTTTCTCTTTCAGGATCAGAATATATCATACCACTGCCTTCTCGCCTCCAGGGTGCTAGTTGAGTAGACTGAACTCAGTCTTACTTGGTTTCCCTTGTATGTAGTAGATTGTTTTTCCCTTGCCATTTTCAGGATTTTCAGCTTCTCTTCAATATTTAACAGACTGATTAATATATATCTTGGGAAAGGCCTATTTGGATTTATCGTGTTTGGAGTTCATTGGGCTTCTTTGACTTGTATATTTATGTCCTTTATGAAAGGGTTGGGAAGTTTTCCCCCATTATATCCTCACCTACTTTTCCTAGCCCTTTACTCCTCCCTTCTCCTTCTGGGACACCAGTGTTTGCTATATTTGTGCACATTGCTTTGTCTATCGTTTCCCTGAGATCCAATTCAAAATTTTTTATCTTTTTTGCCATTTGCTGTTTTCAGGCTTCGAAGTCAGTTGTTCTGTCCTTTACATCACTATTCTTTTTCTGTCTCTTCGAATCTGGTGTTGTGTTCCTCTTGTATGTTTTTTATTTGGTCAACAGAGTCTTTTAATCTCTGTGATATCCACTGTTTTTCTATTTATTCTTTCAAATTCCTCTTTATGCTCTTTTCCTGTCTTCTTGATCTCCTTCATGTCATTTGGTATCCCACTTATTTTATTTAGTAGAGTTGTATGAACATCTTTAATTAGTTGTTCCAACATCTGTGTCTCCTCTGGTGTTTTAATTTGGTCATTAAACAGGGCTATATCTGTCTGCATTGTGATATGCTTAGTTATGTTCTGCTGTCTTTGTGTCATGTAAGTATCTTGATTGATTTACTTTGGGAAGTGATTTCTTTCAGTAGTCTAAGGCCTTGCATTTGCGGGATGGTTGTACAGCAGGGAGCAGGGTACGAGGTGGCACACTCAGTGGGGTGATTTGTTTAAGGGCAGGTATAGGCGCATGTATAGGGGATGTTTTCTGATGCTTGTGAATGTGGGTGTCCAGCAGTCAGGGAGGATGTAGCTGTGTGGGTGCACCAGTCTGGGGGATGTAACCCTGGTGTATGCTGGCCTAAGGCACGGGGCCCTTTGTGTGCATGTGTAGAGCTGTGGCAGCAGGTTGGCGTCATGCCTTCATGGATTAGAGGCTGATATGACCCGGCTCCGCAGGTCAGAATGTTCTCAGAACTGGGACATGTGGTTGAGAGCCATTCGCATCAGCAGTTCTAGGACTGCTGTAAACTGAGGTTCCCAGGACTGAATGATGTGATCGGGGGCCCTGTGCATGTGTGGGTCTAGGAGTGCAGTAAACTGATGCACAGAGCTCATGGGGGGGCGGAGTGAGGCTGTGCGACACTATGGGAAGGGGGTCAGGGAGGCAAGGGTACCCCCCGAATGGAGGTTAGTGCCCACAGCCTTTAGGCACTGACAGCAGCCCCCAGGGAACAGGGACAGGGAGGTAGTGCTCGGGAGGGATGCAGGAGAGGTGGGTTGGTCTGCATTTGGGGTGGGGATGTGGGGCAGGTACATGTGCTGGGGGCTGGTGGTTTGGGGGTGCCTGGAGTGCAGGGAGTAAGAGCAGGTGATGGGGTTCGGGTTTGTAGGGTGTGGGGTGAGGCACCGGTCATGGGTCTGCACTGGTGAGGGTAGCACGCCCAAGGAATGCAGCCTGGCTTACTTCTTAGTCCCTGGCTCCCATCCATGCACTACTGCAGGCTCCTCGCCTCTGCGCCATGTTCCGGCTTTCTGCCTCTCAGTTCCTTGGCCTCTGAAACTAAGACTGCCTTATGTGGTGCCAACGGCTCTCACAGGTCTGTCACACTCCCAAATCGCCTCCTCAGTCTTCCTCTTTTCCCTCCTCTAACTTTTCTGTGGAGCAGGGCTAATCTTGAACTGCTCTATTTGGCCTTCTTCCTGGAAGTCCCTGTCTCTTTTTTTCCAAGGGACTTTTTTACAGGTGCCAGTCTTTCAGGGGAGTGATTTGGTTATTGTCTTAGTTTCTATGTTGCTGGAACAAATACCACATGATAGATTGGCTTAAACAGTGGGCATATTTATTGACTTACTCTTTCAGTGACCAGAAGTTCAAATAAAGGTGTTGACTAGAAGACTTGCTTCCTTCAGGGGTTCAGTGGTGTTCTTTGGGTTCCTTGTTTTCATAGCACATAGCATTGTCATCATCTTTCTCTTCTGGGTTCTGTTGACTTCTGGTTTTGAGTTCCTCCCCTTAGCTTTCTCTCCTACTATATCTGGATTTCTTCTGCTTATATAGGATTCCTGTAATCCAAATTAAGATCCATGTTCATTCAATTGGGCCCCACCTTAACTAAAATAATGTCTTCAAAAGGTCCTATTTACAATTAGTTCCTACACAGGGTTGTAGGTTAAGATTAAGAGCATGCCTAAATTGGAATAATTCAGCCTACCCCAGATATTCTTTCTCTGTGGAAATGATAACATTGTGAAGCATATATATCACAAACTATAAATAAAATCCTGAAAACTTAAAAAAATGTTTCTTATAATTCTAAGACCTCCTCAGGCAGAACTTCTGTGAAGTCATCTGAGTGGATTGCGTGGGTGGGAAAGGTTCCCTTCAACATGAGCTGAGAAGTTTTCCTTAGTTTTGGTGCTTTCAACCTGGTTTCTTAAAGATGACTGGGTCTGTGCATTTGAAATAATGAATTTTCATTCTTACTAATGGTTTAGAAGATCCTGTTCCCATATTCATATATTCATTTATTCAGCAAATATTTTTTGAGCTCCTGTCACGTGCCAGTTACTGTTCTAAGTATGGAAGTATCAATGCCAAACCAGATAGACAAAAATCTCTTTTTTCCTGGAACATAAATACTAATGTTTGATATAGGAAAAAATAAATGTCAACATGCTATAGAAGGTGAGACGGTATGTTGAAAAAGAAAGAATATAAGGAGTTAAAGAATTACCATGGCTAGGGAATAGTTCAGTTTCAAATAAGATGTTGACCTCATTGAGAAGATTGATGGAGGTAAGGAAGTAAGCCTTCCTTTAAATAGTTGATGGAGGTAGGGAAGTAAGCCACGTGGGTATTCAGGGAGAACACACCAGACAGAATCTCCTGGAGTATTTGAAGTTTATTGAGGAGGCCTGATCTCTGTATGATTTATCTCCTACCTGCCCAGAGGTGTTTTATGGATTTTGAGGGGTTTTTTTTTCTGTAACATGAATTCACAGTATCATAAATTAGGATAAATGTTGTACTACATTATAATGTTGGATGAATTTTATTATATCCTGGGACCTGGAGGAAAGTGTGGGTAGGGGCGCTGGTAGTAAAGGTTCTTTGAAATAACTTGTAATTCTAAACAGATACGATTTTAATGTCCCATAATTTTTTCCCTCATTATTTTCTCACCCTGAGGAGACAAGTAAGTGTGTAGAAATGGGTGGACATAGCACTGATTTTGAATCAGCAAATGGTTACAAAATACAGAAATGCCCTACTAAATATGGCGCTTTGTACTGACAAGACCTGAAACTTGCTTGTGGAAGTCGATGTTGGAAGAGTTGCGATTTGTGAATAATATTGTAAAATGGTGGAAAGAAGGTTCTCTGAAATTGGATGCAAGGTTGGTGACACCAGATATGGATGTTTGCGGCTCACAGTGCACCTCTTGAACCGAGGTGTGTGTGTGTGTGTGTTTTGTTTTGTGTTTTGTGTTTGAGGTGTTTGTATGTTTTGTGCATGCTTGTGTGGCTCAGTTCAAGGAGGTAAATTTTTCTGAATTCACCTATTGTTTCCTGCAGAAATTATGCATAAACAAATGTGACATACACATTATAGTCAATTCATTCCTAACATTTTAATTGCTTTAGAATAAATTCGTGTTCTCAAAATTAACTTTATAGCAGAACTGTCTGTTTAAAGAAGCATGACCATTATAATCTGGGAGGTTTGAATAGACTAGGGTGACGGGTCTATAATTCACAAAGGTTGGTATAGCAGGAGCTAGTCAGAGCAAGTAGACAATGGTTGGATCAAAAACAGCTTCATCTTCTGTGTCACTAGTCCCCCGGCTAGCGCTATCATCACATTTCTTTTACCTGTCCTCTATTCTGATATTTAAACATTCTTGTAAAGAGCTACACCAAGTCATTACAGATAAGATGTCAATTGTGTACTATAGTACAAATTGAATCACAAAAATGGAAAAAACAGCAGTGGGACATCTAATGCATTTATACTCTTTTATTCCAGAGTGGAATGTTTGCCTTCTCCTTCAGCTAGAAAGGTGCTATGGGGATCATTTAGAATGCAGAGGCAGGAGAGAAAAAGAATTCAATTCTATGCCCTCCCTTCATCTCTTGATTTGACAAGAGAGATGTGTGATTTTGTCACTCAAATTATTTAACACAAACGGGGCAAAATAATAAGAGCAAATTATTAAAGAGTCCCATCTGCCCTGTCTCTAACCTTTCTCTCTTCAACCTTGTTTCTATCCAGACTAGCAGATGGCACCAGTTCTTGGACAGTGTCTCTTGTTATGTGATTACAAGGGGTTGTTCTTTTGCCTGTCTCCTTTAAAATAACAACAAAAAATTGGTAATGACTGGATGCCCATTGGCCAGGGCATCAGTTTCTAAGGACTAGACAGAAGCTTGGCATTCAACCCCGCCTTCTGTGTTCTATTAGGATGGTTCTGCCTAACAGCACAAAACTTGGCTGATTTAAGCTTGGGCTTTTTGATACTCAAAGTCTTGTTCAGTTGTGGCTGGAAAAAAACAAGCTAGTGTGAGCAAACCCCAAAGACCTTTAAAAAAAATAAAAACGGGGTTTTGTAAGTTTTGATCTGAGAAAGACTTCTTAAAGAAAGCAACAAATGCTGATTACTACCAATAGTGGGTGGTATAGTAATGGATGACACAGACCGTAGGATTCGTTAATTCCAATTTTGCATGTAGTCCCTCTGTAAAGTAAAATGAGTTTCTAACTAAAACAGGAAGAATGACAGATCTGAGAGAAGCTCAAAGAGGAAAAATAGAATGCAAGGGAATGCCTTGCAGAGAATGGATTCAAGGTTACTTATGTAAGTGAGTTATAGGCATATTGTCACTTTTGAGGCAAATGTACTCTGGTTTTAATAAAAATAGTATCAGTAAATTCTGTAATTCCAGAAGATTGTTTCAGAACAAGTGATATAGTAAGTACAGAGAAACGAATACAGTGTTTACAGAAGCCAACATGGATTCACCGGCTCCTTCTTTGGCAAGACTACTAGGACAGTAATTCAGGGGCGTGTCCTAGACATAATTCATTTGGACTTCAGCAAGATTTTTGGCATGCTTTCTCATGATCTCCTGTGAACACGTGGAAACATACAGATGGGGTGGTATTATCATTATCATTATTCATCATTCATTTTATAAATAATATTTCTCAAGGCCACTGGTTAAAAAATTTGTCTCACTCTGAATATAACTTTCTGGGATCATTCCATAAATGTCTATCCTTGGCTCTGTCTTATTCAAATTTTTGTCCTTTAATAGAATGAGAATATAATTTCAAGTGATGCAAAAATAGAAGGAAATCATAAATAAGGTGACTGACAGGAACAGCACACCTGGATTTCCCTATCAAGGGCAGTGGCCAGATAAGATTTACTAGAGCTGAAGGTAACATATCAAACTTATATTCAAAATCCAACTCCGAAAATAAAGAACTTGAAAGGGATGAGATTAATTATTTTTAGCTGACACATTCATTATGAATCAGCATTGTATAGATGTTTCCTATTTTATCTTTGTACCTTAATAAAAATCTAGAATAAGAGAGTTGGTGTGTGACACTATGTGTGTGTGTGTGTCTGTGTCGGCGGGTAAGGTAGAAAAATTGAAGCTAAGATTTGTCTAGAGTCACAGATCTAAATAGTGTTAATGGTAACATTCTCTACAGTTCAATTTATTTGTAAATCACTCTTTAAATTCAGAGATCCAAATAGCTGTGCAAACTCATAAAAATACTTTGGAAAAGAGAAAAACTGTACTTAGAGATTTTCAGTTAACAGTTTAAATACATTTAACTTGTCCAGTGTCAATTCTTTTAAAAAATCAACAGTTACGAGAAGAAGTCAGTAGAGAATATATGACAAAACTTAGTTTTTTTGTGAAAGTTTGAGCAGATTCAACAGCGCATCTTTCAAGGAGCAAAGCATGGCAAGTTTGTATATTGTCATATTATGAATTAAAAAATTCAATTCATATATATTTTTGCCTACTTTATATATAATATGCCATAAGCCATTAACAATTTGAAATGAATAAAAGCCAATGTTTCCTTTCACTAGAAGTTAATAAACTAATTTAGGACAAACTAGGAAAAAGTTCCAATATTAAGGACATAGAAAATTGATTAGCAAGGCAGTTTAGAAGAGCTTCTGACTATTTCATGCTTTATTGGTAGAAATGGCCAAGAACTATGATGGGAATCATGTGTCTGAAGTTTTGGCAAACTTGGAGGAAGAATCTTTTAAAACTGAATTTTGGAAACTGCTTCTCATTACCCACTACAGTATTTATTCTAATATGAGGCATATTCTTCTTTAGAACCTTCTGGTTCTAAAATTCATCTGGTACTTGGGGATCATCATCCCAATTAACTGCTTTATATTAGAAAAATAGGACTTCAGACATAGATACTTCACAAAGTGTTTGGGTTTAATTTAGTTCACTAAGATTTTTCCACTCAAACCAGCTTTCCCATACATCTGTAATTCCCATAAAGACCTGTTTTATCTCTTCATTTCTTCAGGGTCTGGCACATTGCCTGGTGCACATAGTAGGTACACAATAGATACTTTTTATGAATAAGTTATTGAAATAAGTAGGCTAGATATTAAAATCAAAATTCTCATTTTATATATTAGAAAAATCAAGTCTTTGATTTGTTAAGTGACCTAGAATGGCAGCAGAAAGGGATCTTAAAAAATAACACATCCCTCTCTTCTGGCCAAGGTGCTGCAGTAGCTATACACAAGGATATAGACATGGCCAATTCTGAGAACCACACCATACATAACTAGTCCTCAAAATGGTACAGAAATTGCATTAGGGACCCTTGATCACAAGACTTTAATCTCTTAAGTGGGAAGACCCCAGGTTCTGAGGAGCATGTGTTACACCAAGAAGAACCACGAGAAGGGCTGGAAGAAGATGTAGGCCCACAACACCAAGACAGTGAGCACATGTGTAGAAGCTTGCAAGGCCCTTGTAAAGCCCAAGGTCAAGCTCAGGATTCCAAAGGGTGGCAAACACAAGCTCAGCTGACTTGTTACATTGCCCATCCTAAGACTTGGGAAGCGTTCTCATGCCCACTTTGGTAAGGAGCTCAGACTTTGCTAACCAGAGTCCAAGACTCGGGCTAAGACTACTGTGCCCACTCAGGCTCCCAGAGGTGCTCACCTCCCCAAGAAAGGTCCAGAGGAGAGGCCTTTGTCTGCCACTGTGAGGACAGAAGAACAGGTGTGAGCCCTGGGCTGCCATTTGCAAGGGGCCGGGGTCCTCCAGTGCTGTCCATACAGATAAACTTGAAGCAGGAGCTGTTAAGAAAAATAAAAAACTTCCAGCTTTTATTTTACAAAGACAAAGATGAGGTCCTCCAGACCTCCTCCTGGAATTTAATAGAGAAGCTGATGTCTGAGCTTGGAGCTTGGAAATTGGCAGTCCATTTCTCACTCTGGGTTCACTGCTCATTTCCTTGGACTCTGGATGACTTAGACAAGATTGGGAGTAATGAATTAGGGGATCCAGTATCCATGTCCCATTTTTCCTAGACTAGTATGGCTTCAGAATGTAAGGGATGTCCTTCTGCAGTAATTATTAGCTAGTGAGCACAATTTTATTTTTTGTCCCAGTAGCCTTTGCTTTCATCATTAGGTGAAAATGTAGGCACTGTTTAAAGGAACAATTTTACCAGCCATTATGTTTGCCTTACACTCTTTGGTGATGACACTTTGATGCAGCTGCTGGCCAACTGCTGGCTTTTTGACTACAGTTTTTCATTGAGTTACTTCATGTAGTGCTATTTCATATGAGCATCATGACTTGTTTTGTTTACTCAATAGTTGATTAAAGTTATATAATTTTGTTTGTTTGTTTGTACTGATAAGGTCAGTCTGACAAGAAAAGTTTTATTGTATGGTTCTGAATTAAAGTATGGATTTGAAATTGGCACTGAACTGATTTTTTAACTTGCTGAGAATTCTATTACCTAATATAACAGGATGCTTTTAACTGTAAATATTAGGATATCTGACTCAAACTTGCTTAACCAATATGGAAGTTTATTGATTCACATAGCAGGAAGTCCAGAGGGAAGGTGGGCCTTGGGGTTGGTTGTTTAGTGATTTAATGGGGTATCTGTTCCGACAGACCCAGTTTCTTTCTGTGTCCTCTGTCTGTGTCCATAGTGTTGGGTTCATCTTAGAGCTAATTGTGTTGGTAGCAGTCAGGACCGCATGCTTCTCTGTTCGTAGCTAATTGTAAAAGGGTGGGAGTGTGGGCAGAGTTGACAGAGACTGGATGCAAGCTGGCTTTTCCCTCAGGCAAGGATAAAAATCCTTCCCTTCTGTCTCTCTGGGCCAGTTTGGGGCATATGCATTAAAAAATGTTTCTTTTGTTGGCATTTATTGCTTTACTTAGGTCCCAGTTCCTGACCAGTCATTGGCAAGGAGGATGAGAGGGCTCTGACAGGCTTAACCAGGCCTGGAGCTGCAGTCAGTTCCTTGAGCGGCATAGCACCTGCACATTAGAGAAGGGCAGAATGACTGTTGGGAGTTAATTAACCTCACTTTGAGTGATTCTTTAAATATTGCAAACCAATGGCCACAATTAGCTAAAAGTCACCTATCAATAATACTTGTGTTCTTTGTTGAGAGTAGTGTGTCAGCTATTAATAAGAGAAAAAATAGAGCAACAAAATGTATCAGTTGCATGTTATTCTCCTTTATCCATTGCTCATGTTATTTCAACTGTTATAATAGATACGTGTTTTTGAATTTAGGGGAAAGATTTACTGTCTCAGAGAAGGAACTTTGGGAGGTGTGCTGGTTTGAAAAGGTTTATGTACCCTAGAAAAGCCATGTTTTAAACTTCATCAACCTTGTGGGAGTAACAGTTTCTTCTAATCCCTATTCAGTACTGTATGTTGGAAACTTTAATTAGATTATCTCTGTGGAGATGTGACTCACTCAAAGGTGGGTGTTAAACTGGATTATGTGGAGACTTCCAGGTGGGTCCTGACTGGTTTTACTGGAATCTTTTAAAAGAAGCACTTTGGAAAAAGCTAGAGAATGACAAGAGAGAAATCCATGAGATTCTGAGAGAGCAGAATGCTGCAGAACCATGAAGCAGAGAGTCCACTAGCAAGCGACATTTGGAGATGAAGAAGGAAAATGCCTCCTAGGGAGCTGGAGAGGAAGCTAGCTAGCAGATCGTGTTCACCATGTGCCCTTCCAGTCGAGAGAGAAACTCTGAACTTCATCGGCCTTCTCAAATCAGGTATTTTTCCCTGGATGCCTTAGATTGGACATTTCTATAGACTTGCTTTAATTGGAACATTTCCATGGCCTAAAAACTGTTAACTTGCAATTTATTAAATTCCCCTTTTTAAAAGCTTTCCATTTCTAGTATATTGCATTCCGGCAGCTAGCAAACTAGAACAGGAGGTGTTCTAAAGATGGAACCCATCCTGAGTCTTAAAGGCTGAGCTGGCCTGAGGAAAGAGAAGACAGGAGAGCTTGGGCTGGTGTGCCAGCTGTGCAAAATCATAACGACCATGAAAGAGGCTTATCAGCCTCTGGATTCAAATGTGAAGCCATTTGAAAACAATGAAATTCTCAAATGTAATCTGTGACGTCAAATACGATTTTAAATTTTACTCTATGTAATTTTAGTGTTTAATATGCATCTTCCAAAGTTCTTTGGAAATTGGTTTTATATGTTTGGTGTATGGGGCAACTGTAAATCAGAATGTTTGATGTTTTTTTTGTATGCTATTCCTTAGAAATTCTGATATTGAACTGTGTACATATTGTGTGCAACATTATCTTTTTCCTGACTTCGTGAACCTGAGCATTAAAAGTAGAAACAAATGCATACATATGTTAGTGTGTTTAGCTCGATGAGTAAAGCCCAGCCCACCATTTCCAGGTAGTCAGCAGATACATCGGTGCCCCATTCCCAGAACCCCTGGTATTGTAGGTTTTTATTCCTCAGCTGCTTAGAAGTTCTACTCCAAATCTAATGCTAGTTTAATTAACAAATGACAGAAGCCAGAGCACATGGTAAATTTTTCTTGAAAGAGACAACTGGAAAAAGTTTCACAGAGGCTCAGCTCACATGGTGCTGTTTGTACTTTTTTTCCCCTCCATGGTGATGCTTAAAATTCATTCCACATTGCCTATAAGAGAAAAGAGGATGGGGAAGAAGCCTGCATTTGATGGCTTTGTATGTCCTCCAAAGAAAGAGAGTGCTTCAAGAAAGAAAGGCTTTCAGATGTTGTCTGAACAAAGATATGGAAATGTGGAGCGAGTGCAGCATCTGGAGGTTTTCAAACACTGGAACACAGGCTGCACGCTTCTTTTGCTGTTAGAGGAGTGAAAAGCTGTTTCCTGTCATTTCCCATCTTGTCACTTCCAGGACCAACATCTTGCTACTTCTTGCACCAGCTGTTGTCGCCCCCCCCCCACCCCGCCCATTTCTGCAAACAGATGGTATAAGAGCTTTGATAATCCCCCCCACCTCCCCGAGTTCTAAAAGTGTTTTGCTTGTGTGGCACCTTTATAAAACGATCATAAGCCTCTGTCACTCACTTTATTCTTTTAGCAGAGGAATAGGGAAGGGAGCGAAGGGGAGCCAGTGGAAACGTGTAATGCCAGAAGCACACTTTGTCATGTATTTTGGAAAAATGTTAGAGAAACATCATCTCTGCTGTGCAGCCATTTAGTTTCTGATGTTTTACTGTACAGAAGAGGGGAAGACTCAGAAGAGGGGAAGCAGTGGGGAGAGTGAATGTTGCCACTCTTGCCCCAACTAGGAATTTACTTGATGTTCCTGCTTGCCTTTCTAGGTTTCAGTGAAGTGTCACTGGGCAAGCGTATCGATCATCTTTTCACGGGACTAATATTTATCTTTAATTGCTCTTTCTACACCTGTTAATTTAAATATTTTTCTTGTATTCATCAGTGAGGATGCAGCTTAGAAATAAATGCAGAAAATGCCACATACATAGGGAAGTTATTTGATAGAAAAAGCCTTGGTTTTGTATACATCTTATTATATTTATAGTTATGAAATAAAAATAACTTCAAGGAGGGAGTTTTCCTTTTATATTTTCCAAAATAACTATTGTTTTTCTAAGTAAAAAGGCAATTTATACTATTTGTATAAAAACTTAGAAAACAAAAAATAAAATCTGTAATAGAAAAAAAGTAAAGTCATCCATAATTCTGTAATAACCACTCTTGCTTTTGGTATGTTTCGTTACAGCTTTTTCTTCAGAGTTTATTTGGACACATTTTTCTCTTGAATTCTTACAAATTTACATTGATATTATGGTCATTTTCCAGGATAGTTTTGGTGATGGTGGGTAATGATGATGTTAATGGTAATAATTAAGATTTATTGAACACTTACTATGCGGCTGTTACTGTGGCAACACATGTTTTACATGTTACACATTTCACTTCCTACATAAATCCTATAAATTAGGTATTACTATATATTTTATTAGAAGAGTGAAGCTGAGAAACATTAATTTGCCCAAGATGACGCAGAACACAAGAGGTAAAGCTGGCATCTGAATCCAGAAAGTCTAATCCCAAAGTGCATGCTGTTTGTCAGTTGGCAATACTGAATCCTTGTACACCTCTCTTTAAAAGATCTGAATATTTTTAAGACTTTTGGTGCCTAAGGTTGTGTATCAGTTTAAACTTTTCACAGTGTATAGATACTTATTGTATTCTCACCATCCTTGTATATCATCAGATGTATTTGATCTTTACAGATGTTCAGGTTGAATGATTACTCATTTTTTTCTTTAGCCCTTCTTTGGTTACCAAAGAGATCAGACATTTTTCATGTTTTATTGCTTAGTGTGTACATTGTACATGTGTGTACTGAGCAGCTAATTTTGGTCATACAAATTTATATGTTAAGTATATTAACCCTTTGTTATGTTTGTTTAAAAAAATGTTTCCTTTTGTTGCTTGCTTCTTATTTTTGAACATAATATTTATATTGTACAGATGTGCTAAATATGTACTTATCCTTATATTCTTTGTATTCCTCTTCCACAAAAGTTATTTAAACTATGTTTCCCTTTATTGTATGGCTTGATTATTTACAGCCAACTCTTTAATTCAAATCTGGAATTTATTTTCATATATGGCATAAGGTGAGCCCCTGACTTTATTGTTTTATTAGTAGTCCTTTTGTTTGTTTTTGCTTGGCTAATTCATTTGTAAAATATGATGCAACTGTTCATTGTATATTCCACTCTCCCTATGGTGTATGCTTAATTACATATTAATTTCTTTTACCTGCTAGCATCTGTTTAAGCTATCTCTTCTGTGTTATTTATCTGTCTATTCTTATGTCTGTACTACATTTTGAGGGTTTTAAGTTGTAAAATGGGCAGGGAACTTTTAAATTTAAAACACCCAGATCTTCATATCATATAGCCCATATCCAAACCTCAGCATGGTCTCTTTTTTCTTTGTGACAGTCAAATTACCACATCTTGAGGCCCAAATCCCATAAGTAAAGGGAAAGGAAATAATATAGTTACTTTATCACTAAAGTTTCTATGATCCTTTGAATTTGTGAAATCTCTTTAAAAATGATTTAAAGTATTATATATCCTCCCTGGTTCTTGCTTTTAATATCATACAAAGTAAAGAATTTGTGGTTAAAAAAAAAAAATGAGCATATCTGGCCATAAGACATAGTTTTATCCTTCACTTCTTTTGAGATACCTGAGGGTTTCACTGGAGAAAAGAAATAAAACAAGATAAATTTTCAGGTATAGGTGAAGTTTGAGAAGGATGTGTGGTATTTAAAGTTAGCATCAAAAAGAAATAGGAGTGAAAAGATCTGAAATAATATTGGTTATAAATCAAGTGGCTGCGTTCTTTCTGAATTGCAGCAAGCCTCAATAGTAATCTGTGTGATCTCAAAATGCTACTTTGATTTTATTTAGGAAAGCTGGGGCCTTGCCTTTGGCTCTGTGGTTTTATGCAAATATTAAGTGAGGCTATTGATGATGAAAATAAAGATGATACCTTTGGGTCCTCCTTTACAATCTGAAGAACGTTTTGAGGTATATTTTTTATTTGGTCCTCATAATATTTGGTCCTATGGAATAGCATTGTTCAGTGTATTATTATCTCTTGTTTATATGACGAAAATGAGACCCAAATCACATGACTTGTAAATGGTGAGACTGGTTTCTAGCCTAGTTATTGTGAGACCTAAGATGGTATTATTTTGACTTGGTAAGTTCCCAGATCTATCTTCCTTCCTTCCCTTCCTTCCTTCCTTCCTTCCTTCCTTCCTTCCTTCCTTCCTTCCTTCCTTCCTTCCTTCCTTCCTTCCTTCCTTCCTTCCTTCCT